>SJYC01037524.1:0-140995 GCA_006408675.1 Madoqua kirkii
TAGCATAAGGTCCTACTTCTCAGGTCTGTTTGGACAGAACCCATTCCCTGGTGCTTAAGCTCTTAGCTCCCATGCAAATACCTGCTTCGAGGAGGCTGAAGCCTGTGCTGCTTTGGGGCCTAAATTGATTGCTGAAGTTACAGGATTGAAATGCCTCGGGTAAAAAATTCAGTCAAAAGAAAAACATTAAGTCGACAGCTCTGTAAAGCCTGCTGTCTGACAGCCAGGGACGCTCCGGGGATGGAGAAGCTGCAGCAAATAAGGTCAGCGGAATTAACACTCAATCACCCCTGACGATGAAAAGGATGAAAGGCTATCCAGGGGGCTTGCCCCTCCTCCAGACAAATTTCTGACTTAGTGGATTTGAGGTTAACCCCTTTCTCTACTCTCACTGTCCATAAATGAAAGACGGATCACCCATTTTCTCTTTCCTGCCCCGTTTTCAGCTGTTCTCTTTACTGTTTGTAACTTATGCTCTCTAAGCACCTCAAATTATACTAATGATGCTCCTTGGTTTGTGTCAATTAAAAGGCTTATTCTAATCAGAAACCTTTCCATTGTCCCCCTTTGTCTTCCAACTGCATCGGCTCTCAGAAGGTGCTGACCAGCTTAGTGGTCAGCCTTCCTATATGGACACATATGGATATCTATAAAAAATACGTGCTTTGCATACGCTCTGAACTTAATATGACTGTATTAGACACTGGGTTGAACTTAAGTTTTTTCTTTCTCAACATTGTTTTCCAGTTCCGTTCTTGGTAATGAATCATTTCTGACCTCTGAATAGTTGTTACTGTTGTTTATCACTAAGTCATGTCCAACTCTGTGACCCCCATGGACTGCAGCCCGCCAGGTTCCTCTGTTTATGGGATTTCCCAGGCAAGAATACTCGAGCCGGCTGCCATTTCCTTCTCCAGGGGATCTTACCGAACCGGAGATCAGACCCTTGCTGCCTGCATTGGCAGGCAGATTCTTTTATCACGGAGCCACCTGTGAAACCCCTCTCTGAATAGTAATAGGTACAAAAACACCATTTGGAAAATATTTTCCCCTTATTTTGCTATTCTAACAAACTTTTTCTAAAGTCTTTATGGAATTTTTTAAAAATTGTTTTTATGTTTTGGTTTTTTGGTCTTGAGGCATGTGGAGTCTTAGCTCCCCATTGAGGGGTCGAACCCACAGCCCCTGCTTTGCAACATGAAATCTTAATCACTGGACCTTCTGAGAAGTCCCTATTCTAACAATCTTTATACATTGTCTTTATTGAGTTCTCTGGAGGTATGTATCTGGAACTTCTTGTGTTAAAGGATGTGCGCTAATACAGTTTTACAACATACTGCTGGATTGCTCAGCAAAATGATTGTTGTAAATATTTGCAGAGTCAGTAACACATGTGAGAGTAATGATTTCCCATCATGCTTGCTAACATGGGCTATTATCTGAATATTTATTTTTTGCCTGTGTGGCTCTAAACTGATGCTTGTATTTTGCCATTCTGTGGTTACCTACCAGTGAAGACAAGTGTATTTCATATCAGTCATACCATTCATACTCAGGAAGTGGAGCTTTTATAGCTGTTGTACATTTTTCTATTAGATGGCTTTTTGTTTTTACTGATTTATAAAAGTTTCTTAAGTATTCTGAGTATTAATCTTTTTCTTGATTGTATACATTGGAAACATCTTTTCTCTATCTATCACCTATCTTTTAACTTTGTCTATAGTGTATTTGAAATAGCAACCCACTCCAGTGTTCTTGCCTGGAGAATCCCAGGGACCGAGGAGCCTAGTGGGCTGCCGTCTATGGGGTCGCACAGAGTTGGATACGACTGAAGCAACTTAGCAGCAGCAGCAGCAGCCAGTATTCTTGCCTGGAGAATGCCATGGACAAAGGAGCCTGGCAGGCTATAGAACATGGGGTCACAAAGAGTCGGACATGACTGAGCAACTATCACTCCCTCATAGTGTATTCAACAAAGCAGAAATCTTTAATTTTGTGTAATCAGATCTTTCCATTTCCCCCCTTTACAGGTAGTGCTTTTTCTGACATACTTAAAAAATCATTCTTAATCCCAGAATCATAAAGCTAGTCTCCTTTTTTCCCCTCCTCACTTTACTTAATACTGAAGTTTTAAATTAAAAAAAAAATTGAAGTATAGTTGATTTACAATGCTGTGTTAGTTTCAGGTGTATAGCAAGTGATTCAATTACACACACATAAATCTATTCTTTTTCCATATTATTTTCCCTTATAGATTATTAAAAGATGCTGATATAGTTTCCTTCCTGTTTATTTATTTGATCTTCAGTAGTGTATATCTTTAATTCCAGATGCCCAATTTATCACTCCCCCACTTTCCCCATTGGTAATCATCAGTTTGTTTTCTATGTCTGTGAGACTGTTTCCTTTTTTTGGGCAAATAAGTATGCTTGTATCATTTGTTATATTGTTATTCCACATACATGATATTGTGATATTTGTCTTTCTCTGTCTGATTTACTTTACTTAGTAAGATACTCTCCTGGTACATATACTAAGGTTTTGAAGCCATCTGAATTTATTTTTCTGTGTAAAATGAGAAAGGGATATAATTGCACCTTTTCATTACGATGATCTCATTTCGCCAACACTACTGAACATGATCGGTGTTTCCTCTGCTCGTGTGTGATGCCACTTCTATCACAATTCAGTTTGGTATGAGTCTGGGTCTGTTTTTATATTCTCCATTCTGTTCCATTGCTCAATTTTTTAAAATAACTGGACCAGAAATATAATCTTTTAATCGTTACAGCATGTTCCATGCCTTAATATCTGGTAGAGTCATTTTAACTACATGGCTCCTGTTTTTCAGACTCCAGCTGGAATTCTGGTTGGAGCTGCATTGGTTTAATATGATTCTGGGTAGTTTTTGCCTTTGACATCTGTACATGTGGAATATACTGTCTCCAAATAGCACAGGGACTCTGCAAAGTTCATTTCAAAAGGTCTAGATTTCTAGAGAAGGAATGAGGTTCTGCACTAAATAAAGCTTTCAATTTTGCAACTGAAATCCTGTGATAATGGTTTTAGAAGCCCTTCCCTCATGAGTCCATGTCCAACTCTTTGTGACTCCATGGACTGTAGCACACCAGACTTTTCTACCCATGGAATTTTCCAGGCAGGACTACCGAAGTGGGGGTGCCATTCCCTTTTTAAGAGTATCTTCCTGACCCAGGGATAGAACCTGGGTCTCCCGCATTGCAGGCAGATTCTTTAACGGCTCATGTTTATTAGACAAAGCAACTACTCTTTTATCTTAAAGAGAGTTAATAACTGCTTGGATGATAAGACTTCGGGACATCTGTGTTTTGTAGTAAATAACTGTGTATTTTAGTAAAAGATGTTGACACTTTCATGGCTAATGTTGTCAGATTTGGACGCAGATGTTGGCCCATGTTCTCTGGAGGTCTGGGCTTTGGTCTCTGTTCTACTATCAACTCACAGGTCAGTTAAATGACCCGAGCCTCAGTTTTCTCATTTGTAAAATTAAGACATCAGACAAAGTGGTTTCTACAGTTTCTTTCATCTCTCAAATGGATTTATGAGTCCTTGACAAGCGGGCTGTGGAAGCTGTAGGTTACACATGAAAGGGTACCCATGAGTCTGGGTAGTGAGGTGAGTGGTATTAAGTGGGAATATTGTCCCCAAGGAGCAGAGGTGGAGCTGAGCTGAAGGGACGTGAGGTGGGTCACTGAAGGACCTAGGAGGCAGAATCATAGCAAAGACATGAACCACATGGAGGGTGAAAGGTAAATTTTTCTCATTGAAATATATCTGAGCTGAAGCTGAAAGTCAGAGAGAGAGATGAGAGTATCAATTGTAGATAGACCTTAGAATCATTAATATTCATGACATGATTTTCTTATAATATTGTGTGCCTTCTGTTTACTGAAACAGTACAGATGGAAGTCGTATGTGATCCACCTGATCTTCAGAATTCCATCTTTATATATATGAAGAATTCTTAGCTTTCTTTTGCACATGAGGAAACAGAAGCACAGAAGTTCGTACTGTCTATCAGCTTATCATGGTGGGTCTGGGCTCAGCCTATATGCTTTCTGACTCCAAAATGAAAGTGAAAGTGAAGTCACTTAGCCGTGTCCGACTCTTTGCAACCCCATGGACTGTAGCCTACCAGGCCCCTACCTCCATGGGATTCTCCAGGCAAGAGTACTGGAGTAGGTTGCCATTTCCTTCTCCAAGGGATCTCCCTGACCCAGGGATCGAAGGTGCTTGTAATTCCACTTCCCCCCACTACATGGACCAGAGCTTTTTGATTTTGCTTTTACTTTAAGATTTTTTCTTTAAAATGTGGACCATCTCTAAAGTCTTTATTGAATTTGTCACAATATTGCTTCTGTTTTATGTTTTGGCTTTTTGGTACAAAACATATGGAATTTTAGCACTCGACCAGGGATCAATGTACCCCCTGCATTGGAAAGTGAAGTCTTAACCACTGGACCACCAGGGAAATTCCAGACCAGAGTTTTAATTTGATGATATATGCATTTAAGAAGGGTCTAGAACTTCTGTACCCAGGGTCTCAGAATGAACCATCTTAAACCTGGTGAATTGCTTTGACTGTCTTCAGCAACCAAAGTTCTGATGGAAGCCCCCTGATTAACGAAGAATACTCCCCGACCCCCTTTAAAATATATCTCAGTTTATATTTGCTGTTGAGATGGACCTGCAACTGTCAGGGCTTTCAAATTCCCCTGACCTCCCCAGACCTTCCCACATGGGCAGTGGGAAAGTACTGCAGGGGAAAACAAACTCAAATGTTGGCCGTGTGTTGCAGCTTCCCAGTTTCATGGCATTAGGAGAGTTCATTTTGTTTGCAGAAAACTGACATTGTTTCCAGTTCGGTCTGTTCTTTAAATAGTATTATGAAAACAGGTGGAGACAGAGCCTAGCAAGGCTTTCCAAGAGTTCAAGAAGCCAGGCTGGGAGCTGGAGATGGACACACCCTGGAGCCTAATGCCAGAGCTTGGGGCTAGTCTGGTGATTCACTGTCCAGGACACACAGAGAGGCCATGCGGGTCTGGGTTTAAGAATGTTCTGATTCCATGTACCTGGAATGGCTGGGACTCTGTCTGAACTCATGAGAACATTAGATGCCTTCAATTAAAAGTTGAAATTTTGGTTTTCCCTATGATGAAAAAAATTTCATATTTTTCTGCCCTAATTCAAACTCTTCTTTTCAATCACACTAATCTTCAAAATTCTAAGAAAGAATTCGTCAAGAAAATAAAAGAGAAATAAAGCAAGAGAGAGTCTGAATTTGCTGCTTTAAGTGTTTCAGTTCAGTTCAGTTCAGTCGCTCAGTCGTGTCTGACTCTGAGAACCCATGAACTGCAGCAGGCCAGGCCTCCCTGTCCATCACCAACTCCTGGAGTTCACCCAAACCCATGTCCATTGAGTCGGTGATGGCATCCAACCATCTCATCCTCTGCTGTCCCCTTCTCCTCCTGACCTCAATCTTTTGCAGCATCAGAGTCTTTTCAAATGAGTCAGCTCTTCGCATCAGATGGTCAAAGGACTGGAGTTTCAGCTTCAACATCAGTCCTACCAATGAACACCCAGGACCAATCTCCTTTAGGATGGAATGGTTTGATCTCCTTGCAGTCCAAGGGACTCTCAAGAGTCTTCTCCAACACCACAGTTCAAAAGCATCAATTCTTTGGCACTCAGCTTTCTTCACAGTCCAAATTTCACATCCATACATGACCACTGGAAAAACCATAGCCTTGACTAGACGGACCTTTGTTGGCAAAGTAATGTCTCTGTGTTTCAATATGCTATCTAGTTTGGTCACAACTTTCCTTCCAAGGAGTAAGCATCTTTTAATTTCGTGGCTGCAGTCACCATCTGCAGTGATTTTGGAGCCCCCATAAATAAAGTCAGCCACAGTTTCCACTGTTTCCCCATCTATTTGCCATGAAGTGATGGGACCGGATGCCATGATCTTCGTTTTCTGAATGTTGACCTTTAAGCCAACTTTTTCGCTCTCCTCTTTTACTTTCATCCAGAGGCTTTTTAGCTCTTCACTTTCTGCCATAAGGATGGTGTCATCTGCATGTCTGAGGTTACTGATATTTTTCCCGGCAATCTTGATTCCAGTTTGTGCTTCCTCCAGCCCAGCGTTTCTCAGGATGTACTCTGCATGTAAGTTAAATAAGCAGCGTGACAATATACAGCCTTGACGTATTCCTTTTCCTGTTTGGAACCAGTCTGTTTTTCCATGTCCAGTTCTAACTGCTGCTTCCTGACCTGCATACAGATTTCTCAAGAGGCTGGTCAGGTATTCCCATCTGTTCTAGAATTTTCCACAGTTTATTGTGATCCACACAGTCAAAGGTTTTGTCATAGTCAATAAAACAGAAATAGATGTTCTTCTGGAACCCTCTTGCTTTTTCTATGATCCAGTGGATGTTGGCAATTTGATCTCAGGTTCCTGTGCCTTTTCTAAAACCAGCTTGAACATCTGGAAATTCATGGTTCATGTATTGCTGAAGTCTGGCTTGGAGAATTTTGAGCCTTACTTTACTAGCATGTGAGATGAGTGTAATTGTGTGGTAGTTTGAGCATTCTTTGACATTGCCTTTCTTTGAGCTTGGAATGAAAACTGACGTTTTCCAGTCCTGTGGCCACTGCTGAGTTTTTCAGATTTGCTGGCATATTTAAGTGCTTAAAATTTGTTAAATTGGCTAGAATCACTCTCTCACTTATCTTTATATTGCCAGAATTATGGTTGAAGCCCCCAGGTATCTTAGTGGAGAAAAGGAAAGGGGGGTAACATTGTTTCCTGCTATGAAAAAGAGACATATCATGCTGATTACAAAGGGTGCAATTTTATGATATAGTTATATGGGATCTTTCTTTTGGCAAAACTAGACTTTTGGTATTATGAAAAGGTTTAAAAAATTGCTGATGCCTATCAGTAGAGATTCTGATTTATTGTTATTAAGATACATCAGGTGATTTAAATGCACAAGGCTGAGAACTATTCATGCCTTCCTAGACCATCCTGACCTGAAGGTGTTTATTTGTTAGGATCTTGATATGAAAAGGGGACAGACCCAGCTGGACATTTTTGTCAATCAAAGCTTAGGATGACAGACTTCCCTGGTGGTCCAATGGTTAAAACTCTGTGCTTCCACTACAGGAAGTATGGGTTTAATCCTTGGTCACAAGAAGTGGCCAATAAGTAAATAAATAATTTACAAAACAAAAGATAGTTAAAAAAAAAACTTGCTATGAATTTTGTATGTGTTTTTTTTAAATTAATGGAACAGATTTAGAATAACACAAAAATTGAGCAAATAGTATAAAGAATTCACATATATTCCCTGTACAGTAGCTGTGCTGCTATTTTCCCAATTATTAACATACACTAGTATGGTATACTTTTTATAATTAATGAATCAATATCGATACGTTATGATTTACTAAAGACCATAGTTTATTCTGATGTCCTTAGTTTTTATCTAACATTCTTTTTTTGACCTCAGAATCCCATCCAGGATATTGCCTTACATTTAGTCAAGGTTCCACTTAGCTGTGACAGTGTCTTAGACTTTCCTTATTTAAGGTGACCTTGACAGTTTGGAGGAGTACTGGGCAGGTATATTATTGGATGCTCCTCTATTAGAATTTGTGTAATTGTTTTCCTTATGAGCAGGCTGGGAGCTTAGGTTTTGAGGAGGAGATCATAGAGGTAAAGTACCATTGTCATCACATGATATCTTGGGAACATAGTATCACAGTGTGTTGACCTTGACCACATGGCTTGAGTAACATTTGCTAGACTTCTCCTCTTTGAAGTTACTCTTTCCTCACTTTCCAGACTGTAGTCTTTAGAAGGAGGTCATGAGTCACAGCCCACATTTAAGGAGCAGAGAGTTATGCCCCTCAGCTTTAGGATAAAGTATCTACATCATTTGTTTGTTTTTATGCATGAGAAACTGTCTCTATCTCCCCTATTTATTAATTTATTCAATTGCTTGTCTATATCAGGATGGATTTATGGGTATTTATTTTATACTCTGAATTATAATCCAATGCTACCTATTTTGTTGTTTAAATTGTCCAGTGTTGGGCTTGGGGATCTTTTTCACTTGTCTTCTGTGTCCCTTTGACACAACCTCATCATTGTGGGCTTTTGTTTCGCTTTGGTTTTTTTGAGTACTACAAATGCTCTAGGCTCATCTTGTATATTTCCTGTCCCAGTCGTCAAATCAATCATATCTTCAAGGTGCCCTGCTCCCTTTTATTGGAGAATGGTACTAGAATCCAAGATCTGGAAGCTTATAGTTTATCTTCAAAGAAATTTAAATTGCATTGGGTAAAAACTCTAACTTAATCAGCATGGTCTGCTCATGTCTTACTCTGATTAACTAGAATATTTTACTAACTGACATTAAGTCATTCACACTGTGATGTTTTAGAGGAGAAGATTTGTCTTTAGTTGCTCTTCAGTTTATGCCAGAGTGAGTCGTGATATTTGTTTGTGAATGACACCCCCTTCAAACATGTTCAGAAAGTGACACGTGAGCCTGAGTCAGTTATACTTAAGGTTCACTCTATTATTTATTTTTAAGCTTTGTTTCTATATTATTAAAACACTTTTTTTCTACTCCTACCATTCCTCCCAACTAAAACTCCCAGCAATGATGAAGGGGAACTACATGGAGTTCTGAAGGGACATTTTGGCTACAGAGCTGGAAAATCTGTGGTACTATTTTTGGCACTTGCCCTATAATTTAGTAAAAAGTGACTTCATTTTAGTCTGACATGTTGCTAGTAGAATTTTTTAATCATTTGGTCAGAGCTCTATGAAAATATATATACAAACTTGAAGAAAATATACCAAAATGCTAACTAAGTGTGATATCTGGCTTTCTATGACATATGTGACTTTTCTCTTTCCAGTTTTAATTGAGAAAAACTTTCAAAATTTTAAAAACCTATGCAAACTGTTATGTGTAAGACTGATAAACAATAAGATCTCACAGGACAGCACAGAGAACTATATTCAATATCTTGTGATATACCATAATGAAAAAGAATATATATATATATATATATATATCTGTACAACTGAATCACTGCTGTCCAGCAGAAATTAACAAAATACTGTAAATCAACCATACTTCAGTAAAATACATTTTTAAAAAATTGTAAGAACCCACTTGCAGATACCCATGAGACCAATGTTGGCTTCCTGTTTTCCGAGGTCCAGCCCAGCTGCCCTGCCACTTCCATCACGGGGACCGCCCCATGATGAAGGAATCTGACTGGTCAGGGAGGCAGAGGCAGCTTCCCTGAGGAAGAGGGCTGTGCGTTGTGTTGTTGTGGAGGAGACACTACTTGGTGAAAAGAGGCACGTTCATTCAGCTGAGTGTGAAGATGATCCTTGAAGAGTTTGGGAAGTATGTGTGTTGATTCCTTTACAAAGAACTGACCTTTACAAAGAGTTCTCTCCTCTGTAAGATGGGAAATTGTTTGGAGAAAAGCCATGTATATCAGAGTTTGGAGGTTGCTGAGATAGACATTGAAGACCAGACATTAAAGATATTCAGCAGGTCTGGGGATAGATTAGAGGTGGAGGACAAGTCAAAGAGAGGTGTGCAGGGGTTCTCCCTTACTCCTACACTGAGCTGACTGGTGACTTTCAGTGCTGAATCTTCTTGGAAAGGGAGAGGACTAGAGGATGATCACCTCCACAAACCAGCGTGGGGGTCCTAGGGAGGAGATGAGGATAAAAAATCAGATAATAATTAGGATGGAAGAGCTTCTTGAAAAACTACTTTCAAAAACTTTGGGTTTGACCTTAAGGGATAACTGTGAATTGTTTTATAGAGTTACACACAAATTCTTCCTATTTAGATCAGGATGATGTGTGCAAGGCTGTGTGCTGGATGGAGAAGGTGACCAGAGAGCATCCTATTCATTTTGGAGTTGAGGAGCTGAGTCTAGATAGCTAATTCGACTTCCCTTAGGGCCCCCAACTGCCTCTAATTTCCTTGTTCTGGTTGCTCACAATTTTTTTTTTTAAAGGTATTCCATTGAGTTCAGGTTTGGGAAAATCCTACGAAAAAGAAAAAAGAAGTTTCCTCTTCCCTAATTTTTACTGTACCTCCTTAAGCCCCCCTGGGGAATGGAAAGGTTGATGAGAGTCTTTTCATGCCAACCCACCAGTTCTGTTTGGGGGCAGAGACTTTAACTAGAAACCAATACTTTATCTCACGTTTCAGACACACACTCCAGAAATGTATCATGTCAGCCTGTGGCCTCCAGGCTGGAATTCTGAAACACATTTCTTTTTTTTTTTTTTGCTGTGGAGAAGCACCTAGAAATATTTTATTTTGCTAGTGTTGTGGAAATAAATCCATGGTTTAGAATTCTTTAAAAAAATTGGCCATATGATGTTTACATTTTGATCACAGTAAAATTATTCTACTAAAAAGACGTATATATCTTTCTGTGCCTAAAGTGACAGTGTGGGGGAGGTAGAGATGGGAGGCAAGTCACTCAAGTAATTCAGTGGAAAATATGCTTGCTTTCCCAATAGTTGAAATAATTCATATTTTTCAAAAATTATAATTGTAAATTATAATCCATTCTTTCCAGTGTCCTAAGACCGGAACTTTGAATTTCTTAGTCCTTCATTCTTTTGCTTATCTTAGAGTGCCTCATTTTATGTTGTGGAATGATTATTTTTTTTTCCAGATTTATTGAGGTATAATTGACAAATGAAAATTGTATATAATTTAAAAATTGTATATATATATATGCACAACCTCATGTTTTGATAATGCATATCCACTGTGAAGTAATCCTCTCAGTCAAGCTAATTAGCATATTCATCACCTCACAGTTATCACATCTTTTTTTTTAATGTGATGAGAACAAGTAAGATCAACCCTCAGGAAATTTCAGGTATATGATACAGGCTTGTTAACTCTAGTTACAATGCTGTGCATATCTCCAGAAGTATTCACCTTGCATAGTTGAAACTTTGTACTCTTTGGCCAAAATTGGGCCAATAGTTGATTTAATAGCTGGTCTCATAAGAGAACAGAGTAGCTGAAACATCTTGTAAAAGAATTTATTCATGTATATACTCTATTGTGTATGAAGTAGATGACCTGTGCTACTGTATAGCACAGGGAAAATACAGAAGGTACAAGTCGTTTGTGGGACATCTATTAAGTTAACCTTAAAAATGAATTCCAATATACAGTAGGTACAGAAAAATACTGCTTGATTTACTTATACAAAATACCTAGAATAGTTAAATTCATAGAATCAGAAAGTACACTGGTGGATACCAGGAGCTAGGGATGGAGGGGTAGCAAGTAGAAAGAGAGATTTAGTATTTAATGGGGACGGAGATTCAGTTGAGGAAGGTGAAGAATTCGGGAGATGGATGATGATGGAGTTGTACAACCATGTGAATGTATTTAGTGCCACTGAGCTGTACAGTTAAACATGGTGAAAATAGTATGTTTTATGTAATGTGACTTTTTCAACAATAAAAAATTTAATTTAAAAAAGCCTGGATGGAGGAGGGTTTGGGGGAGAATGGATATCTGTATATGTATGGCTGAGTTCCTTCACTGTTCACCTGAGACCATTGCAACATTGTTAATCAGCTATACCCCAAGACAAATTTCAAAATCCAAAAGAAAACAAAAAAGAACCTACTCAGATGTGAACAACAGAACTCAACTCAAATGACTGAACGATGAAGAGAAGTTATCTTCTCTCATAAAAAAGCTTAGAGGAAGAACAGGCCCCTGGGGAAGTTAATTGAGTGGCCTGCAGACATCAAAGGCCAAGGCCCCCTCACCTTTTCTTTCTGCCTTTTGTCATCAGGCTGCTCCCTTGTGACTGTAAGGTGCTGATGTGGCTCGATGGGGCCATCCTCAGACAACACTGAGGCCAGAGGATGAACAGGAGGTCATCCTGATTTTATGATTCATCTTAAGATGGCGGAAAATGTCCCCAGCAGAACTAGCAGAAATCTCGTATGTCACAAACTGGAGTTGTGACTGACAGACTGGAATTGTGACCGACATTCTTGCTGACCCCTCACTGGCAAGAGGAACAGGAGACTTGGCTCAGAAAATGTCCACTTCTCTGCAGCTGAACTGGGATTCTGGAGTGAGGAGAGAGTGGAGGAATGATTAGTAGGCAAAAACACTGTCTGCCAAGTCCTTCCAGCCCTGATGGTCTCAAGAACTCCACATTCTGGTCAAGCTTTTCTGATGATCGCTCTCTGCTGAGAGCTTCCATGTTGCCTTGAGTGAAGCCACCTGTGGGCTGAACAAGGAGTTATAGATGGAACCTCAGGACTGGCTCTGCTCATGGGCTGTGGTCCCAGCCCGTCCAGGTCTTACTTTCTGTTTATGCAAATAAGGGCAAGTGGGTACATGACCACTGGCATTTCTTCCAGGCTACCGAGGCCTCCCCTCTTGTTTAGATGATCTAAGTGATTATAAACTCTCCCAGAGAAGACTTCTTGTGGACCAGCATCTGGGTGCTGGTGTGCTTCTCATCCAGGGAGCCAGGGAACCAGATTTTCAGGGCCAAGGTCTCTGGCTCACTCCTCTGTGTTGCTTCACCTTCACACCTTGACCTTTGTCAGTGAGTCTGATGTGATTAATCCAGAAGACCCACTAACAATTTGAGGTGCATGACCCAGGGGGAATGTCTTATTGAATTTAGCTCCACATAGGAAGGGTTGTGGGTGAAAAAGTTGCAATTATTCAAGCTAATAGTCTAGACAGATTGAGTCTAGAAAAATCTGGAAAATGTACATTTACATGGTGAGAGAGCAACCGAGTGAAAACTATGAAATAAATGTGAAGAAAATAACTGGATTTTGAATGTTAGGAGGTATGATGAGTTGGTTTCTAAATACTTTAATGCAATTAAGATAAAAATAGACAATGTAAAGTTTTTTTGTCTTCTCTCATCCTTTTTTCCTATAAGGAAAAAAGGCTAATGAACAGAAATGGAAAGCAAACAATTAGAAAAAATTTCCAGTAAAAGCAATATGCAAGGAGTTACAGAAATGTCGGTAACGGTTTTAATTTTTCAGGTTTATGGCACACATTCCCAGACATATTGCTTAATAATGATTATCTTGGACAGACCCAGGTTTTTCTTGTCCCTGTTTGCTTCTTTCCATGAAGCAAACATCTGGGAGAAACATCTTAAATTGGATCCTTTACTTCCTAAGAAAAATAAAACAGTTTTACATCTATTTTTTCCCAATACTGAGAAATATGTGTTCCTATACAGCATCTGTAGTTTGACTAGGGCTGCATCTCCAGGTGAACATTTCTTTTGAAATGTCTGTCTGAAAAAACAATCTATTAATAAGTATTTGAGTATCTAGCAAGATGTAAAACTAAGAGGGAAGCCTGGCGTGCTGCAGTTCTCAGAGTCTCAAAGAGTCGGACACGACTTAAGTACTGAAGACAAAAATTAACATCTAGTGGCATGTACCAAGTTTTAGACTTTGGACTTGACATTGTGTTGATCTATATAAAACACAATTAATTACAATAATATGGCTGATTTTTTTAGCACAAATCAGGCCTATACCACGAACGTCCCTCATCAAATGGGTGGATAATAGTTTCAAAGAAAGGGAAGCCTCATCCAAGTTATTCTGAATATGTGGCACTTTCTTAAAGCCTACTCATTAGAGAGTAGTGACTCAAGTTTAGGGGGAATTTTGAACCATCTGGAACCACTAAGTTCCAGGTAAACAAGAAGCTCTTACTGCTATGCTATGGGCCTAAGTCCTTGACTATCTCTCTGGAGATGACCTCAGGGGCAGATCTTTGACTTCTGTTGGATTTCACACGGACTGACATAGTCATGCAGATGATCTATAGACATCTTTTACATATAAGCAGATATTCTATGTACCAAAGCCCAGACCAAGTCAAAGCTATGCCTTGAACACAACTCGTAAGTGTTGCCTTTGCTTGGCTCATATTGTCTGTGCTCTGTTATTTATTGCTAGGCAGCAGGGTTAAAAATTTTATAACATTCACTCTCAAGAACAGCCAGAAAAAGCTCAAAAATTGTTATCTTTTCCATTTCTTATTCAATAAATATCTGGTGAATTTTCTAGTTGGCAAAAATGAAGAACTGTTCAAGATGCTATTATTAATTAATAGCAGTAGTGTGATCAGCAAAAATATTGTTTTAGTTTGAAAACATGTTCTTAATCTTTTCTAGGTCCTTTTGTGATTTATTAAAGCAGTGAGTTGAAAAAGAAAAGACAATAAAATAATTAATTACTTTGTCAGCTCATTGTTGTTCCTGAGATCATGGTTGTTTTGATGCCGTGAGTAAGAAACTGCAAAAGTAAAACAAATATTTTTAGAGTTAATTATGAGCCAGGCACTTTCAATGCATCTTATGGGGATATGAAATATGATTATCATTTTGTAAAAGAGAAACATTAGGCTCAGTGTGGTTAATTGTTGGCCCAAATTCTCACCATTCACAAGTGGCGGTCCTGGGTTTTGAAGCCACACTTATTTAACTCCAAAGCATAAGCCGTCCATCCTGACAGAGCATGAGAGAGATTTCCTCTGTCATCAACATATTGAGGGAAATTCGACTAAAGTCAAATATAAGCTACTGTGCAGTGCGTTTCTTCCAGGAATCTCAAATTACAGATGAACAATCTGGTGTGATGGTTTCTATCTCATGCTCATTAAACGGAGTCACACAGTCTCCAGCCAGTCAAGAGAGGAACAGTGCAGAGCTGGGGGACCTTCCCAGACAGCATTAACCCCATTCTCAGAAGCGTGTTGAAAGGAAGATGACGCAGCGTCCTCAGCCTCCCAACCAAAAGGGACACTTTCTAGTTCGAACAATCACCCCTTTCAAACTTTTCTTTGCTGTCCATTTGTACAAACATTTCCTAGATTCATAGACATAATAAAGTACTTTTTAAAAAATTCATATTCTTTACAGGAAAATAAAATCATATTGAGATGTGCTTTCTAGACCCTGTTGGTAGCGAGATAACTGCAGGCAATAAACTCTTTTTTTTTTTTAGCTCAGTATGGCTCTGACTCAGAGGTTAACAAAAACCGTCTTAACATAAGATAGAAGTTTAAACTTTCAAAGTGACTTTGCTGGAGCAGGTGCTCAAGAAATAGATTCAGATTTAATTAAGTTATTCACTCTTAGACACCAGATGACAAATGTTTGTACTTGTGATTGACCAGTCTTTTAGGTGTATTTTTTGTTCCAAATTATAGATAAAAGTGAAGAAACAGGATCTAAGTAATTTTGCTTTTTACGAACACCAGGAATCTTAGCACCTAATTTAAATGCCCAGTTGATAACCGTAGTAGATTGTTGTTGCTGTAAATTGTGTCCAACTCTTTGTGACTCCATGCACTATAATCCACTGGGCTCTTCTGGCCATGGAATTCTCAAGACAAGAATACTGGAGTGGGTTGCCATTTCCTTCTCCAGGGGATCTTCCTGACCCAGGGATCCAACCTGAGTTTCCTGCTTCAGTCAGTTCAGTCTCTCAGGCGTGTCCGATTCTTTTTGACCCCATGGACTGCAGCACGCCAGGCCTCCCTGTCCATCACCAACTCCCAGACTTTACTCAAAGTCATGTCCATTGAGTCGGTGATGCCATCCAACCATCTCATCCTCTGTTGTCCCCTTTCCACCTTCTGTCAATCTTTCCCAGCATCAGGGTCTTTTCAAATGAGTCAGTTCTTTGCATTAAATGGGCAAAGTATTGGAATTGCAGCTTCAGCATCAGTCCTTCTGATGAATATTCAGGGCTGATTTCCTTTAGGATGGACTGGTTGGATCTCCTTGCAGTCCAAGGGACTCTCAAGAGTCTTCTCCAACACCACAATTCAAAAGCATCAGTGTTCAGTTTTCTTTATAGTCCAACTCTCATATCCATACATGACTTCTGGAAAGACCATAGCTTTGACTAGATGGACCTTTGTTGGCAAAGTAATCTCTCTGCTTTTTAATATGATGTTTAGGTTGGTCATAACTTTTCTTCCAAGGAGTAAGCAACTTTTAATTTCATGGCTGCAGTCACCATCGGCAGTGATTTTGGATCCCTCCAAAATAAAGTCTATCATTGTTTCCACTGTTTCCCCATCTATTTGCCAAGAAGTGATGGGACCAGATGCCATGATCTTAGTTTTCTGAATGTTGAGTTTTAAGCCAACTTTTTCACTCTCCTTTTTCAGTTTCATCAAGAAGCTCTTTAGTTATTCTTTGCTTTCTGCCATAAGGGTGATGTCACCTGCATATCTGAGGTTACTGATATTTATCCCCGCAATCTTGATTCCAGCTTGTGCTTCATCCAGCCTAGCATTTCTCATGATGTACTCTGCATATAAGTTAAATAAGCAGGGTGACAATATACAGCCTTGATGCACTCTTTTCCTGATTTGGAACGAGTCTGTTGTTCCATGTCCAGTTCTAACTGTTGCTTTCTGATCTGCATACGTATTTCTCAAGAGGCAGGTCAGGTGGTCTGGTATTCCTATCTCTTTATGAATTTTCCAGAGTTTGTTGTGATCCACACAGTCAAAGGCTTTGGCATAGCCAATAAAGCAGAAGTAGATCTTTTCTGGAACTTTCTTGCCTTTTCAATAACCCAACAGACGTTGGCAATTTGATCTCTAGATCCTCTGCCTTTTCTAAGTTCAGCTTGAACACCTGGAAGTTCATGGTTCACATACTGTTGAAGCTTGGCTTGGAGAATTTTGAGGATTACTTTACTAGCGTGTGAGATGAGTGCGATTGTGCAGTGGTTTGAACATTCTTTGGCATTGCCTTTCTTTGGGGTTGGAATAAAAACTGACCTTTTTTCAGTCCTGTGGCCACTGCTGAGATTTCTAAATTTTCTGGTGTATTGAGGGCAGCACTTTCACAGCATCATCTTCTAGGATTTAGAATAGTTCAACTGGAATTCCATCACCTACACTAGCTATGTTTGTAGTGATGCTTCCTAAGGCCCACTTGACTTCACATTACAGGATGTCTAGCTCTAGGTGAGTGATCACACCATCATGATTATCTAGGTTGTGAAGGTCTTTTTTGTATAGTTCTGTGTATTCTTGCCACCTCTTCTTAATATCTTCTGTTTCTGCTATGTTCATACCATTTCTGTTTTTATTGTGCCCATCTTTGCAGGAAATGTTCCCTTGGTATCTCTGATTTTCTTGGAGAGATCCCTAGTCATTCCCATTCTATTGTTTTCCTCTATTCCTTTGCACTGAACACGGAAGAAGGCATTCTTATCTCTCCTTGCTATTCTTTGGAACTCTGCATTCAAATGGGTATATCTTTCCTTTTCTCCTTTGCCTTTCTCTTCTCTTCTTTTCTCAGCTATTTTTAAGTCCTCCTCAGACAACCATTTTGCCTTTTTGCATTTCTTTTTCTTGGGGATGGTCTTGGTCACTGCCTCCTGTACAATGTCATGAACTTCTGTCCATAGTTTTTCAGGCACTCTGTCTATCAGATCTAATCTCTTGAATCTATTTCTCACATCCACTGTATAATTGTAAGGGATTTGACTTGGGTCATACCTGAATGGTCTAGTGGTTTTCCCTACTTTCTTCAATTTAAGTCTGAATTTGGCAATAAGGAGTTCATGAACCATAGTCAGCTCCTGGTCTTGTTTTTGCTGACTGTATCAAGTTTCTCCATCTTTGGCTGCAGAGAATATAATTAATCTGATTTCAGTATAGACCATCTGGTGATGTCCATGTGTAGAGTTCTTTCTTATGTTGTTGGAAGAGGGTGTTTGCTTTGACCAATGTGTTTTTATTGGCAAATCTCTATTAGCCTTTGCCTTGCTTCATCTTTACTCCAAGGCCAAATTTGCCTGTTACTCCAGGTATTTCTTGACTTCCTACTTTTGCATTCCAGTCCCCTGTAATGAAAAGGACATCTCTTTTGGGTGTTAGTTCTAGAAGGTCTTGTAGGTCTTCATAGAACCGTTCAAGTTCAACTTCTTCAGCATTACTGGTTGGGGCATAGACTTGGATTACTCTGATATTGAGTGGTTTGCCTTGGAAATAAACAGAGATCATTCTGTTGTTTTTGAGATTGCAATCATGTACTGCATTTCGAACTCTTTGGTTGACTATGATGGCTACTCAATTTCTTCTAAGGGGTTCTTGCCCACAGTAATATACACAATGGTCATCTGAGTTAAATTTGCCCATTCCAGTCTATTTCAGTTCACTGATTCCTAAAATGTCGATGTTCACTCTTGCCATCTCCTGTTTGACCACTTTTAATTTGCCTTGATTCATGGACCGAACATTCCAGGTTCCTATGCAGTATTGCTCTTTACAGCATCAGACTTTACTTCTATCCCCAGTCAACATCCACAACTGGGTGTTGTTTGTACTTTGGCTCTGTCTCTTCATTCTTTCTGGAGTTATTTCTCCACTGCTCTCCAGTAGCATTGGGCACATACCAACCTAGAGAGTTCATCTTTTAGTGTCCTGTCCTTTTGCCTTTTCATACTGTTCATGGGGTTCTCAAGGCAAGAATACTGAAGTGGTTTGCCATTCCCTTCTCCAGTGGACCACGTTTTATCAGCACTCTTCACCATGATCTGTCCATCTTGGGTGGCCCTACATGGTGTAGTTCATAGTTTCATTGACTTAGACAACGCTGTGGTTCACATGATCAGATTGGTTAGTTTTTGTGATTGTGGTTTTCAGTCTGTGTGCCCTCTGACGGAGAAGGATAAGAGGCTTATGGAAGCTTCCTGATGGGAAAGACTGACTGAGGGGACAACTGGGTCTTGTTCTGATGAGGGGGGCCATGTTCAGTAAATCTTTAATCCAATTTTCTATTGATGGGTGGAGCTGTGTTCCTTCCCTTTTATTTACCTGGGGCCAGACTATGGTGGAGGTAATGAAGATAATGGTGACCTCATTCAATAGGTCCCATGCATGCAGTGCTACCCTCAGTGTCCCCAACCCTGCAGCAGGCCACCACTGACCCACTCCTCTGCCGGAGACTCCTGGATGCTTAAGAGCAAGTCTGGGTCAGTTGCTTGTGGGATCACTGCTGCTTTCTCCTGGGTTCTGGTGCACAAGTTTCTGTTTGTGCCCTCCAAGAGTCTGTTTCCCCAGTCCTGTGTAAGTTCTGGCAGCTCTGTGGTGGGGTTTATGGCAACCTCCTCCAAGAGGGCTTATGCCATACCTAGGTGCTGCACTCAGAGCCTCTGCCCTGCAGCAGTCCACTGCTGACCCATACCTCCACAGGAGACACTCACACACAGTTCTGTCTCAGTCTCTGTGTCCTGGTGTGCACAAGGTTTGTTTGAGCCCTCTGAGTGTCTCTGGTGGGTATGGGTTTGATTCTAAATGTGATTTCACCTCTCCTACAGTCTTGCTGAGTTTCCTGCTTGGCAGGCAAATTCTTTACCACTGAGCCACCTGGGAATCCATGTAGATACATCTTATAAATTGTTTACTTTATTCACCTTAACATTTTCCTTATCTGTGTTCGTTTTTAACTTGTTTTTGGTACCTCTGTAAATCCCCTCAATTCCTTGTTTCTCTCTCTTTTTTTTTTAAATTATTTTGTTTTTAAAGGAGAGAAAGCCAAATTAACGGCATAAATGATATAGAATGACCATGTTTTCCTTAGCTACTGCTTTGTTTCTAGTCTATGACAGAGCCAGGGATGGAATTCAGGCTACCTTGTTCTCTTTCTTAAGGGCTAGATTCTGAATAATCATACCTGTATCTAGTGGGATTGCTCTTTTAAAAAACAGCAGCTCCATCCTCAATAGTTCAGGGATTGATTGGTAAGAGAGAGAGAGAAAAAATTAAGCGGAAAGCAAACATACTAATGGACCAAGACGCTGCTCCAGTGGCTTTAAGAGCAGGGAGGATGCCATCACAGGTTTGCTTCCTCCCCTCCTTCCCGTTGTCCACCCCCTTGAAGTTTCAGCCTTGAGGTGAGAGAACAGACCCGACTTCAGTAAACTTGCAGGAAAGAAGGCAAGTCTGGCCACACAGAATTCCAAATCAGGAGGCATTTCTTTCAAAAGTGGTAACTTGGTTAACAAGTGACACCTTTCTAGACTTCAAAAGGCAGACAAGGGTGAGGAGAAAAAGTGCCAAATGCACTCATTACGGAGCATATTTTGTCAACATGCTGCTGTGTGACCTTCTGCTATAGACACGGCTCAAACTCAGTCGTCACAGCTGGAAGTCAGGACTTGTGAAGTCTGAGTGGCGAGATGCCGTCTTATCCACACCCTGGAGCTGGCATCATCATCTGCTGTTGCTACTCTGTAATTCGCACCCACGTGTTTATGTAACTCTAGGTAGATCAGATGACATGGTTTCCAGTTTATTGACATTCTCTGGAGTGAAAAAGTGAGAGGAATGACTTTAAAAAGTGCCATCCACATAGGTGTTTGTTGACCAGATAAATAAGTACAATGGATGAAAAGGAAATGATGAAGCAATTAAAACAGATTTTCTTGATCAAGGATCTGATGCAAGAATGCTGTACAACTTTTGTTAGAGAAAGAGTATCCCAGTTTGTTCAGTAATAAAACCACTCCTTTTAACCCAGAAGTGCTGTGTAGCAGAGATTTAAAGAGCTAGAAACTTGGAAAACTATGACCTTTGTTGTTTGAAAAAAATTTTTTTAATTAGAGAATAGTTGATTTACAACATTGTGTCAGCTTCAGGTGTACAACAAAGTGATTCAGTTTTACATATATGAAGTGAAAGTGTTAGTTGCTCAGTTGTGTCCCACTCTTTGCGATTCCATGGGTTGTAACCCACCAAGCTCCTTTGTCCATGGGATTTTCCAGGCAAGAATACTGGAGTGGGTTGCCATTTCCTTCTCCAGGGACCTTCCCAACCCAGGGATCAAACCTAGGTTTCCTGCATTGCAAGCAAAGTCTTTACCATCTGAGCCACCAGGGAAGCCCAAAATAAAATGAATACTTTAGCTCAGTTGTGTCTGACTCTTTGCAACCTCATGGACTGTAGCCCACCAGGCTCCTCTCTCCATGGGGATTCTCCCGGCAAGAATACTGGAGTGGGCTGCCATGCCCTCCTCCAGAGGATCTTCCCAACCCAGGGATCAAACCCAGGTCTTCCCACATTGCAGGTGAGTTCTTTACCATCTGAACCATCAGGGAGGCCCATGAATACTGGAGTGAGAACCTGTCACTTCTCCAGGGATTGTCCCAGCCTAGGAATCAAACCTGAGTCTTCTGCATTGCAGGTGGATTCTTTACCAGCTGAGCTACCAGGAAAGCCCGTATATATATGTATATAAACATATATATGACTATATATACAGAACGTATGCACATATATATGATTATATTTAGAGAGAGTATGTATAGCATATTTAGATATATTTTGTTGTTGTTTAGTTCTTAACTTCTGTCTGACTCTTTTGTCACTCTATAGACTGTAGCCCACCAGGCTCCTCTCTCCATGGGATTCTCCAGGCAAGAATACTGAAGTGGGTTGCCATGTCCTTCTCCAGAGGATCTTCCTAGACCAGGGATAAAACTCACATCTCTGGCATTGGTAGGCGGATTCTTTACCACTGTGCCACTTGGAAAGCCCATTGGGAAGCAATATATATGTATATTATATGTATAATACACACATATATATATACTATATATATATGGTTTTCCAGGTGATGCAGTAGTAAAGAATCCATCTGCCAATGCAGGAGACTCAGGAGACATGGTTTCGATTCCCATGGAGGAGGAAATAGTAACCCATTCCAGTATTCTTGCCTGGGAAATCCCATGGATAGAGGAGCTTGGCAGGCTCTATTGTGACGGGGATCACAATAGAGTCAAACACAACTCAGTGACTAAACAACAACAATTTGTGTCTAGTGGATGTCCTTTTGATACAAAGTCAGGTGGACACACACTCATTATTGGTTTGGCCTAATTTATCATTATTGGATGCTCATGTCTAGCCTGGGGCCAGGTTTTAGGAGAGACAAAGTACTTCCATATTTTCCTTCTGCTTTGCCAAACTGTTTCTCTGTGTCATATTATTTTGAATCTTTGATTTTTTTTTCTTTTCAAATCTTGCTTAACCTCATTGATGAGATGAATTCTTTTTGTATGTTTATTTCCAATTGGTTCTGAAAGACATGTTAGACAGTGTCTTCACTTTTGAAACAAATTCTTCATTAAAAAAAATCTTTTATTTTTTCAGAAACTGCAAACTGTTTAAGGCCATTTTCTTCAAACAGCAAGAAGGCAGTTTCGTTTTGTTTTTCCTTTCTGCATCTTATGAAAACACTTCATTGTCAAAGGAAAAAGCCAATTTAACACCCGATTGTACTGACTAGCTAACTCTAGTTGAAATTTTATGCTTATTAAGTTAAGAACATGTAGAGAATTCCCAGTCCTCCTACAGCTGTAGACACTGGTAAACTGGTGACGTGTCCCTTACCTCCCCACCCATGTGTCCCTGTGTCCCTCCTTCTGAGGCTGCTATCATCCCCTTTATGTGACTTCTGCAAGTTCCTTCCTGCTTTTCCTATTCTTACAGTGCTGCATCTGTCGGATCTGCCCTGGATACCTGATCATGTTCTGAGTGTCTTAAAGAGGCTTTTTCTTACACTGAGCCCATGCTTTCAAAAATCACATCTCAGTGCTTACTGCTGTCTTAGTGCTACAGCCAAAGCTAGATAAACTTCCCTTCCTGGGGGCCATCTGTATTTCCTGTTGGCTCTACAATGGCCTACTCAGACTTCAGACTGGTGCGTATTTGAGAAATGGAAGGGAGGGAGGGGATATTCTAGAACCCACTGAGGAGGCACGTGTAGACATGTTCTCCCTGAAACTTATTGGCTTCAGGTAAATGGTCAAACAGTTAAGTGCTCATCTGATTTATATCCTGACTTTTGCTGAAAACGCTGGGGGCTTTCCAAAACTGTGAGTTATGCTTCGTGTGTTTGTTTCCCTGGCAGCACTCGCTTTCCTGACTGTATTTTTGGTCTTGACTCTATCTCCACTCATCACGGGGTGACCTCGCAGTCACCCAGACTCACCCTTGGTGATGCAAAGCCGCTGTCTCTTTCTACCATGGGAAATAACATCCCTGCCCTTCATCCAGTGCTGTACACCCTTCCAGCTTGGTTTAAACTTCCTTACTGACTAATTCTAACAGAAAGGAATCTTACTATGTCCTGTATTTAAAAGCAAAACAAAATATCCGTAGCAATTGTTTTTTTTTCCTCCTTGATTTGTTCATGAGGTTATTTTCCAACCAAATTTTAAGAGGCAAGCTAAAAATTGCTTTCACAGATACCTATTCTATAAAAACTTGTTTTCCAATCTTACATGAAATTTATTCCTCAAGAACGAATGTAGCCTCTCATAGCATCTTTGCAGTTGACCTATTTCTGTAGCTTCTGTCAGGATTTTTGGTGTGCTAGCTTCCCAGAATGTGACCTGAGGATGCATTTTCTGTGGCTGATGTTTTTCCTCACACTTCTGGCTTGGACAGAGTACCTGCTGTGAAAATACAGATGCTGTAAGTATGAGATGATGATTCTTTAGCACCAGGCTTGAGGGTACAATTGCAGGCTCAAGGGTCCCCAAATAAGACCTAAATATTGAAAGTACTGAGTGCCTTCAGTGACGCCTGCATCCATCCATGGGATCACAGAAGATGAAAGGGTACTCTGAATTTGAAACATTCTACTCTTGGTCAGAACTGTTCCTCTGTGAACATGTGCTTGTGTAAGCAGCGAACATCTATTTATTTGTTACCAGTAACAATTTGTTTGTTACTATATTGGGCACTGGATCACTTACTGCTCATATGATGCTGCCTTCATGACATAACCAAGGATACACAGACTGGACACACAAACACGAAGAGCATACAAACCTTGCCCACAGGAATTTATAACCAAGTGGGTCTGATAGATCCATAACTGGACTATAATTCCATGTTTCCTATGCCACTTTAGCATGTGTTTTTGTACACTTGTATTTCCTGGATGGCACTAGTAGTAAAGAATATGCCTGCCATTGCAGGAAATGCAAGAGATGTAGTTTGATCCTCAGGTCAAGAAGATCCCTGTAGGAGTGCATGGAATCGACTCCAGCATTCTTGCCTGGAAAATTCCATGGACAGAGGAGCCTGACTGACTTCAGTCCATGCAGTCGCAAAGAGTTGAACACGATTGAGTGACCAGGCACACATACACTTATATTTGGGGCCAGCTTTATGGGTATGTGACCTATGTTGTCATACAGCACTTATGCTGAGGTGCAGCCAATGCTGGTTAATACTCTGCTGTTACTATCTTGTAAGTCTTGCTCATTTTTGAATAAGACTCTTTGTGTTTTCATTTTACACCAGGTCCCACATATATAGAACCTGTTTGGCTGATATTCATATACTCATTCAGCATGCCTCTTTGAGGGCTAACTGCCACACACTCTTCCAGGTGCAGAAATATTTCGGGGAACAAGGCAGAAGAGTTTCCTGCCTTCATGGAATGTACATTCCAGTTGCCAGAAGATGACAATAAAATCAAGCACACTAAAATATTCTTATATGTCATGCTTGAAGATAAAGGATGCTAAGGACACACACACACACACACACACACACACAACAGAGCCAGGTAAAAGGAGGTTAGGAGAATTCAGAGGAGGATTGCAGTTTTAAATTAGGCCAGGAGCTGAAGTGTAAGATGGCTTTTCCATGTGTTTGTTGTTATTAATGTAACTTTAGTATTATAGCTGCTGCTGCTGCTGCTGCTGCTAAGTCACTTCAGTTGTGTCCAACTCTGTGCGACCCCAGAGACAGCAGTCCACCAAGTTCCCCCGTCACTGGGATTCTCCAGGCAAGAACACTGGAGTGGATTGTCATTGCCTTCTCCAGTGCATGAGAGTGAAAAGTCAAAGTGAAGTCACTCAGTCGTGTCCGACTCTTTGTGACCCCATGGACTGCAGCCTACCAGGCTCCTTCACCCATGGATTTTCCAGGCAAGAGTACTGGAGTGGGGTGCCATTGAAAACTAGAGTCTCACAAAGCCACAAGGAGCACAGAAACCTACTGGGTGTCATATTGATATCTTTAGGAATTGTGGCTTTGGCAAAAGAAGAAAAAAATGAGAGGAAAAATGTTTATTAGATCTAATCTTCTCAATTAGGTGGTAAAAATTATGAAAGAAATGCCTTAGAATCTGAGCAATCAAGTGAAATGCCCAGTAAAAAGAGTTTTTAGAATCAGGCAGACATTAGCATGTCAGGAAAGAGCAGTGAACCCAAACCAAACCAACAAACAAACCTCCTAGATCCAAACAGGCAGAGAATGAGGTTAACTGTTCCTGTAAAGCAGGTGGGACTAGGTGCAAGTCAGAGGGGAATATTAAGCAATATGGAAGTCAATATAGTGTTGTAGACCATGAGTTATAAAGTTATAAATTAAATTTAAAAGCTTAGGTAACCACAAGTCTGTTCTAGAAATTTGTGACTCTGCCTCTGTCCCACAAAACAAGTCCATCTATATAATTTCTTTTTAGTCAGACTCCAGATATGAGTGACATCACCTGATATTTGTCTTTTTCTAAGTATGATAATGTCTCAGTCCATCCACATTGCTGCAAGTGACATAATTTTATTCTTTTTTATGGCTGAATAACATTGGGTTGTGTATATAAAATAAGTACCACATCTTCTTTATCTAGTCTTCTGTCAATGAATATTCGGGTTGCTATTGTAAATATTGTTGCAATGAATATTACAGTGAATGGACCTTTTCAAATTATGATTTTCTCCAGATGTATGCCCAGGAGTGGGATTGCTGGATCATATGGTAGTTTTATTTTTAGCTCTTTTAAGGAAGCTTTTTAAAAGGAAGCTCTGTACTGTTTTCCATAGCAGCTATACCAATTTATTTTCCCACCAATGTGTAGAAGGGTTCCCTATTCTCCATACCATCTCCAGCATTTACTGTTTGTAGACTTTTTGATGATGGCTGTTCATACCTCATTGTAGCTTTGATTTGTTCTTCTCTGATTAATTAGTGATTAGTGATATTGGGCATCTTTTCAAGTTCTTTTTTTTATTGCCATCTATATACCTTCTTTGGAGAAAAGTCTATTTAGATCTTCTGCCTGGTTACCAAGGGAGAAATATGGTGGGAGGGGTGAACTGGGTGCCTGGGATGACATTCATATACTACCAAATATATATAGGGTAGATGACCAGTAGTGACCTACTCTGTGGCATAGGGAGCTTTACTCAGTGTTCTGTGGTAACCTGTATGGGAGATGAATCTGAAAAATAATCTGAAAAATACATGTGCATGTATGTGCCTGTATGGCTGAATCACTATGCTGTATGCTTGAAAATATAATAATACAACATTGTAGATCAGCTATACATCAATAAATTTTTTTTTAAATAAAAGCTTGGGTAAGAAATAGAGTTTTGAATTACTGACTGTGATAAAGCTTAAAGTCCAAAGTAACTATAGCCTTTTCTGTACCTAAAACTCACCCCCAAGGACACCTAAATTAATTGTGGTGTTTGAACTAAAGTTGTCAGTTAAGTATTTGTGGCCCTAACTAGCTGTTGCTTTTTCTTTAAAGTCTACCTTGATCTTTGTTATAAAACAAATAGGACTGGAATGATGAAGTTACCTTTTCTCTCTCTTAAAAAAAATATATATGTATACATATATATTTTGTTGCATCAGGGCTTAGTTGCAGCATGCACACATAGTTGTCCCGCAGCATGTGAGATCTTAGTTTCCCCTGTCAGGGACTGAACCCATGTTCCCTATATCAGGAGACAGATTCTTAACCACTGGGCCACCAGGGAAGTCCTCATTTTCTCTTATAAGATGCAAGGTTATGAAGGATTTTTCTAAAAACAAAGATTAATTTTACCTAAAGAAACACTCTTCACTAGTGCTTGAGATTCCTAGGATGAAAGGTGCATTCGTGTAATACTGGCTATCCTAGGCTGCTGAGAGATAAAAAGGCAAGTTTTAGACCCAGTGAACTTTATAATCTGGTTAAGAAGCTGGTGCGTTTAAGAATAACTAAGAACCGGTATAGAATATGATAGATGCCCAAAGAAAAAGTAAAGAGAGACTGAGGGGCGAGACGGAATTCTGTTTGAAGAAAGGATGGAAGCGGGTCTTCTCAAGTGTGTGAAGTCTATGGCAGAGGTCTTTGGGGTCTCTCCAGAGAGAGGTGGGCCGTGAGGGCAGCCAGCTGGCTAGACCAGAGGGAACAGAGGTGCAGAGGCTGAAATCTGAGGTCACACGCCAGTAATGAGGAGAGGATCTTGGAAATAGGAGTAAAAAAGGGAAGTAAAATTGGAAGACTCCACATTTGCTCCTGGGGTATTCGTCCCCACTCACCATCCCCAGATGCTCCCTCCAGTTCCAGGAAGGCCTCTTCCTCCACTCAAATCCTTCCACTAAGACTCAGGTCAAGATCGTTCTTTCATTCCCAAATGTTAGATGATGCTTCTCTCCTCTAAAATTCTTGTTCATACTAGTTTTTTGTCATGTGGTGTCATATTGTCCATATGGTGCTGGAGGATGTCCAAAGTGAACTGTCAAGGAAGAGGAACACTTCTGTCCAACTCTTCTTGTTTCTAGGAGGGAAAATGCTTCCCTGAGCATACTGCCTCTTGCCCTGATTGGTGAGCCTGGGATGGAAAAATGGATGGTCCATTGCTTGGCCCCTTCCTCTCTCATCCTCTCCTGGGGGCCAGACTTTCCTACACATCATTTCTTGCTCCTCTGCTTGAAAAGTTTTCTGGAGATAACATCAACACAAATTTCTATGGCTGTCCACTGTGTCTACAACTGGGTGATTTTGTTTTATTTGGGGGTTTCTTATTAGGAAACCCATTACTGCCACATACCTAGGACATATTTTCCAGCCCAGCCATTCTCAGTGTTGGAGGTATTATTTTGATTTTCCTTTTCCTTCTCTTTGCCTCTTTCATAGTTGGTTCAGAATATGGTTTGGTCACCTGAAAATAAGTATTTTACCTCTGCAGTGAAACCACAAGCACAAATCAAAATAATATCAGGTACTTTGTCCACCCCTTGGTTCATTCACTTATTTATTCTTTTAGCAAACATTCGTGGCTCATCTAGTGTGTCATCTGTTGATAGATGATTTTTTGTTTCCTCCATAGTATTAGGGCTGTACAATGTAAAATGTTAGGCACTAAATATTTGTTGATTTGTTAATATTAAGGAATTTGGGGTTTACTCCACAGTCAACGCCAAGTAATCAAAGGTCCAATGAGACAATGTCAAAGTCTTCCTCACCCTTCTCCCCTTCAGAGGTCAGGTATAGAATCCAGGGGAAATACATAAGGATCACACTGACTTAACTGCACATATATGTGCAAATCACTAGTCATTTCCTACATGCAGTTTTGCTTGGATTAGAAGAAAGATGCCACGAAATAAATCTAAGAAGTCTGGAGGGTGGAGAAGGATATCTGCATGCAGAAAATTAGATTGGGAATCTTTAAAAAATACTTAAATAAGTAGGTCTCACCAGAGAGTGCTGTAACACTTAGGCATTATAAGTGATAAAAAAAAAAGTCTTCTACATCTTTTTCCTTTGCTATTTTCGTAATTCCTTGCAAGAAATCATAAAGAATCATGATGAATAAACCCAAACTGTGTTATTGATTCTACAGCCCTTTTCTCTTTAAAGCCATAGCATCGGTCCCACCGAACGGTTCATTTGGATCAGCCCAGCTCTTTTGACAGGTGGTCCCAACTAGATCTAGAGTCTTAAATACATTGTATCAAGATATGGATTGTGACACTTGATACTTGTCAGTAAAGCCACAGCCTGGAAGGCTCATATCATCAGGCTTATTTACAACAGAGAAATCAACATGTCAAGTAGTTACCTTCCAGATAAATGAAGCCAGTGACAAGGGAAAATCATCTTCTTTCCTCTGTCTGGGGAAATCTTATCCCTGCTGGGTCTTGCCTGGGAAAAGATTCCCGCTTGGGCTTCCCTGCTGCTGGGAGGGTTGGCCTAACTCAGGACAGAATTCAGCTCAGAGTCTGTGGGAGTGGAACAGACAGATTCTACAGGCAGGGTCCTTCCTACCCAAAATCCAGAGTCAGGGACCACATGTGGCTGAGAAAGAGCTCCTTTTTTTTTTTTTAAACCAGAGGCGTTTCTTGTAATCAAAACCCAAGGCTTTGTGGTTCTGTTCAGAATAGTGTGCGACTTGTCACAATGTGTTTGCCAAGTCCGAGAGAGCTTGAGTGAACATGTGTGTGTCTAATCCCCAGCCACGTCCGCCTCCGCAGCAGGGGCTGGCGCTCAGGGCAAGATTGGTTTTCACCAGCTGTTTGGAGACCGAGACACATGACAGGTGGGCAAGGCTGGCAGACGCAACAGCTTGCTTTCTGATTGCCAAGAAATAGATGGCCAGCTACAGACGAGGTTGGTCTGAGGAGCCAGGTGCTTTTTGCACAACCAGAAAAGTGTGGCCACCCTGATAGAGAAAGTCATCAACACATCCTGGGAGTGCCTGGGTGGTCCTGATCTCAGCCACTGTGGACACTGTCAGCCTGTGTGACCGGCATGCCCATCCCTGTGTCCCCTATGCTAGGGCACACATGTGGCTTGATCGACAGCCCATGAGCAATACTTCTTTCCTCCAGGTTGTTTTCAGTTGTTTGCTGTTGCTGTTCAGTTGCTCAGTTGTGTCCGACTCTTTGTGACCCCATAGACTGAGGCCTGCCAGGCTCCTCTGTCCGTGGGATTTCCCGGGCAAGAACACTAGAGTGGGTTGCCCTTTTCTTCTCCAGGGGATCTTCCTGACCCAGAGATTGAACCTATGTCTCTTGCATTGGCAGGATAGTTCTTTACCACTGAGCCACCAGGGTAGCCCTTTCAGTTGTTACAGGTCTGAAATTACATCATTAAGAATTTTATCCTTGGGATTTCCCTGGCTGTCCAGTAGTTAAGACTCTGCCTTCCAATGCAAGGAGTGTGGGTTCAGTCCTTGGTCAGGGAGCTGAGATTCCTCATACTTCTTGGTCAAAAAGCCAAAAAATAAAATAGAAGCAACATTATAACAAGTCAAAAAAGACATTAAAAATGGTCCACATAAAAAAATTAAAAAAAAAATTCAATCCTTGGATATTGAAGTCTTTTGTAAAAATTTCAAGAACTTCTATTATGATAGCTGACTTCATAAGTCATGACTCACAGAGAGTAAATTTCTCATTAGGGCAGATGGTACCAGGAATGGAAAAAAGTCATTTAAAAGTCTTGGTTGATCAGGCAACAGAAAAAAAACTCTACCTCGTTGAAAGTCTAGTCCATGGCTGCCCCTCATCTAAGGCCATTCCAATTAATTTGCTGACCTTACTGAAACAAAGTTTTTTTTAATGAGAAAAGACAGGATTTTAGATTCTATTTTGTTAAAAACAAACAAACAAAAACACTATCTACTTTGTTTAAAAATGTTAGACCATATGTAATCTTTTTAACACTAGAAAACAGCAGAGGCTGATTTCTAGATGGTAAGATTTCCAGTCCCTGATATGGGGAGAGCAGGAAGAGATGAAATAATCAGACTACGAGAAATGGTTGATGGGTAGGGTAGAATCAAATGTTACAAAACTTGATTTCTGCTATTGCCTCATTTCTGCACTTTTCTTTTGCCATGGGGCAAAGGTAATCTGCAGTATAATCAGAGAAGTGCTCAGAACATGCATGGGCTTCCTCTCAAATGAGTCGGAAGTAATTGGGTCTGTGTTATTGGACCTACATGATCAAGGGGGTGTGGAAGCTCCTTGAGAGGAAAAAAAGCCCATCTCACCACTGAGCGTCCCCCAGATCAAGGGAAATTCAACTTTAGTTGAATCAATGTTGAATGCAGATCGCTGGAAAATGTCAACACTTTTTAGATTAGTAGTCCGTCAATCTCACTGTTTAGTTCTGCAGAATAAGTATGTTCCAGAAATCTGCTGTACAATAGCATGCCCATAGAAACAAGACTGAATTGTGCACTTAAGCCTTTGAAAAGAGAGGTAATCTCATGTTGAATGTTCTTACTACAACTAAGAAAAGGAAATCTATTTCAATGTTTCAGGGTGTTTCTAGAAACTTTTTTTCTAAATGGTCTTCAACTGAGTATTGAATATTTTTGATAGTTTCTTTCTTTCTTTCTTTCTTTCTTTTTCTCTTTTTTTTTTTTTTTTTTGGTAGTATTGCGTTCTGTATTCTCTGATTTAGGTAAGTGTGTCTGTGGGAAGTGAATGCTTAGACCATAAGACATCACTGGTCACCTGGTGGCCCTTGATGTTGGCTGTGGTATGAAGACATTGCTGAAAATAAAAAAGGCCACCTGGGTACTAACCCTTAGCTGTCACCACGCCACTGAAACTGCCCTTGCTAAGATCTCTGCTGCTGCTGCTGCTGCTAAGTCGCTTCAGTCATGTCCGACTCTGTGCGACACCATAGACGGCAGCCCACCAGGCTCCGCTGTCCCTGGGATTCTCCAGGCAAGAACACTGGAGTGGAGTGCCATTTCCTTCTCCAATGCATGAAAGTGAAAAGTGAAAGTGAAGTCACTCAGTCGTGCTCGACTCTAGAGACCCCACGGACTGCAGCCTACCAGGCTCTTCCGTCTATGGGATTTTCCAGGCAAGAGTACTGGAGTGGGGTGCCATTGCCTTCTCCGTGCTAAGGTCTCTGCTGCCTCTTATTTGAAAAGTCCAATAGAATTTCAGCTCTTTTTTTTTTCCCCCCAGTGAATTTCCTGAGATATCTCATGCCATCTCCTCCTAGTTCTCTATCTACTGAGATGATTGCCTTTTGCAGGCTTTTCCCCTGGCTTCCTCGCAGACTCTGGATGCTGGTATTCCCTGGGGTTTCATGTCCCCACTGGCTCTTTCTTCTCCTTTCTACTCCACTGTCCTGAGTAACCCCACACGTTCTTGTGGCTTCTCTTTCCATCTGAATGAGGCTGCAGCCCCCTGAAAAAGCCAATGAAGCCTTCATGTTATGTCTTTTTGTCTGACTTTCAGTCTCATCTCTTCTGAGCAACCCCTCACTACTCCAAAATGACAGCACTTTTACATGACATATTCTTTCCACAAATCAGGCTGCCCCCTCCCTCTGTGTGTGTGTGCATCCCCACTGCCTGGAATCCGATTGGATTGACCCTGTATCCTAGTAAAGAACCAGTGAGCACCCTTTCTTTTGATGTCATTTGCTCCCTTTTTTCTCTCTCTACCTTGTGTTTACCTATCTTTCAGCCTAAGTGCTGAATGCAATTTGTACATTTCATATTAGATTAGGATCTAAGATCAAAGGCAATAATAGGTTTTACTTGGTTTTGTATTTCCTGTCACTAAGGGACTATATTGACTCATATAAGAAACTTGGTAAAGCCTTATACACAGAATTCCTGAAGCCAAAACAACTCAATGAAATGACTACATGGATCAGAGTTTGGTCTGATCTTTGTTTCTCCCATCTCATACCCCCCAGTTTAAGGACTGCACAGTTAATCGTAAACCCGAAAGGAAAGGGAGAATGACAGGAAGGGTTGGCTCCAAGTCTCCTCTGTTTATTTTGTAAATTGGATCAAATTAGGTAGTCCCAGTCTCATCACACATCAGCAGCAGCATTGCACTTCCCTTTTGATGCGTCCTATACGTTTGCTTAATCTAGATTAAAAGCTCACCCCAAATCCTAACTCTAGATTGATAACCACACAATTTTCTTTTCCAGGAAAACACAGACAACCCCCATCTGTCCAACCTTCCACCTTTTTCTCCTCTTCTGTTGAGGAAAGTGTACGTTCTTCTCCAACCCTTCTCCTTCTCCCCTTCCATTTCCTCTTCCTCTCCATCTCATCCAATTATTTCCTTTTCCCGTCCTCCTTCATCTAAACCTGGTCTTACTTATCTCTACTTTTCTGGTTGTTCCCTGCCCTAATTTTTTCACCTTTAATACAGCCTTCTTCCCTGGTTCTTCTCCTTAGTCTCAAATGTGTCCTACTCTTTTCCCTCGAATGTATCTGCCCTTAAGCTATCATCCTAATGCCCACCTCACACTGCCAGGGCCAGCTTGGATCCTCAACAACCTGCTCTCTGCCTCCTCACCCTGCTGTTGCTGGTTTTGCAAGGATCACTTAGCAATTACCCTGCTTTCGTGTCTCCCCATCTTGGTCCTCCTGTGGAATCAGACAATTGTTGATTGTTCCCTTCCTTTACCTTGGGGGTGTAGCTTCTCATTTTTTTGTTCTCATCTGTGTGATAGTCCATCACAGCTTTTGCATTCCTTGGGTAGGGCTGCCATAACAAGCACCACAGACTGGGTGGCTTACTCAACAGAAATTGATTCTCCTATAGATCTGGAGGCTAAGAATTTAAGAATCAAGTTTTCAGGAGGGTTGGTGTCTTCTGAGGCCTTTCTCATTTTTGTAGATGGCCATCTCCTTTCAGAGTCCTCTCTTGGCCAGCCTTCTGTGCGTGTCTGTGTCTTAATCTTTCCTTCTTATGGAGACACTAGTCATATTGGACCACAAAAATGGCCTTGACACACTTTGATTATCTCTTTAAAGGCCTTATCTCCAAATACAGTCCCATTCTGAGGTAAAGAGTGGGGAGGAGGTAAGACTTCAACATATCAGTTCTAGGGGTTCACAGTCCAGTCCTGAGGCATTGTCTTAGGCTTATCCCTATGTTGGGTCCACATCAATGTTTCTCAAAACATGGCCTCTGGGATCACTTGTACTTCTGGTTACAAATATTTATCCCTGAGCCACGTCCTCGACTCTTGGATCAGAATCTCTAAGGAATAGCTCAAGGAATGTATCTTTGAACAGACTTTTTAGTTGATTCTCATTCTTTTTAAAGTTTGAGAGCTATTATTCCACATGGTCCCTGGTTAATTCATCTGTTGCCCTGGCTTCAGCTCCTGTCTCTTGCTGATATCTTTCAGTTTAGGGGTCTTCACTGGTTTTAAGCTTAAAATATGCTTTTCCAACTATCATATGGACAGATCCACCTTGATGTCTTATTGATATCTCAAGCTCCACCTGTCTAAAGTGAAACACTTTATCATCCTTCTCTGAAACTTATATTCCAAATACTGAAACTCAGTCAGTGGCACGTCTGTCTACTCAGACTTTCGAGCAAGAAGCGTTAGAGTTATGCTCTGTTTCTCCTGATTGACCCCACCTCCTTCCCATAACATTTAGGTGATTCTTCCGTGGAAAGCTCTCTTCAGCCTCCCCATAGAGCCACGTTCCAGACCAGATCCGCATCGCTACTCTCTTCCCTGATTCTTGCACTGCCTTCCAGCTGCCTTCTCTTCGCCCTCCACACTGCATTCCCCTCCACACTGCTTATGCAGTCACTTTTCCAGTCTCCAAATGCCATCACATCACTTTCTTTACTTAAACCCTTCCATGTTAGATTAGGCCAGGGCTTCCCAATAAGGCTGGTCATCAGCATGACGGGGGTAGTTTTTAACAACGCAGACTCCCAGGCTCCATGGCTCTCCTGATTCATTGGTCTGGGCTGAGATCCCGGTTATTCTGAGGATCAGCAAGTCTGGGCACACCTCACAGCTGGATTCCAGCCTGTAGGATGGAAAACAAACTTCTCGGCTTAGCTGCCTTCCCATAGGACTAAACCTAGTCTTCCACCTCACCCTCTGAGCTTCAGACCCACAGGGAGCAGGACTGACTTTTCTAAATGTGACTGAGATCCTCATCATAATTTTGCAGCTTCTTTGATCTAAAATTCCTTTCTTTACCATCATCAGCTGACAAACTGTTGTTCATCCTTTAGATTCAGTTTAAATGCCCCCCTCTTTGCTCAAGTTTCCCTGAGCCCTTGGTACCCACCAACTTGTCATTCATATTTCTGGAGCAAAAATTACTACATTACAATGCAATTTACTTATACATATTTTTCCAAAACATCAGTAATTCCTCAAGTATCTAGTGTCCAGTGACATAAAGCAGAAGCCTAGTAAACATTTATTGGGTGAACAATCTGGGCCAGAATTTAATATTCTGGTGTCTGATCTTATGAAGAAGGCTAGAAGCCACAAGAACCTTTATCATGACTGGAGCACTAGTTTGGACTGGATACCAGCTAGTGCCTTGGGGTACACCTGTTTCCTGGGGGACAGGGGATGGTCACAACCCAATAGACTGAAGCTCAAGATAAGACTCTAGACCCAGCAGAGTAACCAACGTCCATCAGAGAATGGATTCAGCACCACAGCTGAAGGATGGGCATAGCAGAGAGTGTTATATAATGTGAGCATGTGGTGGGTTAAACATATTCACACATTCTTTGCAGCTCCTCCCACCAAGACATGGAGTCTATTTCCCCAACAGTCGAACCTGGACTGACCATGTGACTGGTTTTGCCCAAAAGAACACACTGAATGCTGTACCACATGACTTCTAAGTAAGCCCTCTAGAGTGCTTCTCGCTTCTCCTCTTGTCCTCTTTGGATGCTCCCACCATCTGAAAAAGAGCTCCATCCAGCCTGCTAGAGGATGAGAGGCTTATGGAAGAGAAGCTAGATGCCCTGGCTGACCACCCCAGGCAGCTGCCAAGTGTGAGTGAGGCCACCTGGGGTGAACCAGTCTGCAGCTGACCTGTCAACACCACAGGGACAGAGACCTGCCCTCCCAGCTGTACCTCAGCCTCACTGTGAAGCCAAAGAGTCAGGACCAGATAAGTGGGTGGTTCTTCTGGACCACTAAGTCTTGGGGCAGAGTGGGAAGTTCCCCCTGGAGAAGGGATAGGCTACCCACTCCAGTATTCTTGAACTTCCCTGGTTGGCTCAGTCGATAAAGAATCTGTCAGCAATGTGGGAGACTCAGGTTTGATCCCTGGGTTGGGAAGACCCCCTGGAGGAGGGCATGGCAACCTACTCCAGGATTCTTGCCTGGGAAACCCCATGGACAGAGGATACTGGTGGGCTACAGTCCATGGTGTCAAAAAAAGTTGCACATGATTGAGTGACTAAGTGTGCTCAGCACAGCATAAGAGATAAGGCATACACAGCTTAATAGGCACAGTAAGGGTATTTTTTTACTACATTACAATGCAATTTACTTATACATATTTTTCCAAAACATCAGTAATTCCTCAAGTATCTAGTGTCCAGTGACATAAAGCAGAAGCCTAGTAAACATTTATTGGGTGAACAATCTGGGCCAGAATTTAATATTCTGGTGTCTGATCTTATGAAGAAGGCTAGAAGCCACAAGAACCTTTATCATGACTGGAGCACTAGTTTGGAACTGGATACCAGCTAGTGCCTTGGGGTACACCTGTTTCCTGGGGGACAGGGGATGGTCACAACCCAATAGACTGAAGCTCAAGATAAGACTCTAGACCCAGCAGAGTAACCAACGTCCATCAGAGAATGGATTCAGCACCACAGCTGAAGGATGGGCATAGCAGAGAGTGTTATATAATGTGAGCATGTGGTGGGTTAAACATATTCACACATTCTTTGCAGCTCCTCCCACCAAGACATGGAGTCTATTTCCCCAACAGTCGAACCTGGACTGACCATGTGACTGGTTTTGCCCAAAAGAACACACTGAATGCTGTACCACATGACTTCTAAGTAAGCCCTCTAGAGTGCTTCTCGCTTCTCCTCTTGTCCTCTTTGGATGCTCCCACCATCTGAAAAAGAGCTCCATCCAGCCTGCTAGAGGATGAGAGGCTTATGGAAGAGAAGCTAGATGCCCTGGCTGACCACCCCAGGCAGCTGCCAAGTGTGAGTGAGGCCACCTGGGGTGAACCAGTCTGCAGCTGACCTGTCAACACCACAGGGACAGAGACCTGCCCTCCCAGCTGTACCTCAGCCTCACTGTGAAGCCAAAGAGTCAGGACCAGATAAGTGGGTGGTTCTTCTGGACCACTAAGTCTTGGGGCAGAGTGGGAAGTTCCCCCTGGAGAAGGGATAGGCTACCCACTCCAGTATTCTTGAACTTCCCTGGTTGGCTCAGTCGATAAAGAATCTGTCAGCAATGTGGGAGACTCAGGTTTGATCCCTGGGTTGGGAAGACCCCCTGGAGGAGGGCATGGCAACCTACTCCAGGATTCTTGCCTGGGAAACCCCATGGACAGAGGATACTGGTGGGCTACAGTCCATGGTGTCAAAAAAAGTTGCACATGATTGAGTGACTAAGTGTGCTCAGCACAGCATAAGAGATAAGGCATACACAGCTTAATAGGCACAGTAAGGGTATTTTGGAACATTTATTACTGAAGTAACAGACATCTTCCAGAAACCTCCATGTGGGCAGGCTCCGATCTACTGCAAGACTTGGGGACTGGGGGGAGTGGAGTGGAGCCTCAGCCTGACAACCAGGCTGCGCTCTTGGCAGCCAAGAGACTCTAGGGCAGACAGATGGGCAGGAGAGGGGAGCAAACCACAAGCATCCCAGGGCAGCATGGCCAGTTGTCAATGATCTCATCCATGGACATGAACTGGGCCAAGTTGGATGTTGTTGTCATCAGGTATGTAAAACTGTAGCAGGACTCAAACGGGCTCCTGAGAACTCTGTGAAAATACATGCCTTTCAAGTGCTGTGTGTTAGTCGCTCAGTTGTGTCCAACTCTGTGCGACCCCATGGACTGTACCCCGTCAGGCTCCTCCATCCATGGAATTCTCCAGGCAAGAATACTGGGGTGGGTAGCCATTTCCTTCTCCAGGGGATCTTCCTGACCCAGGAATCAAATCTGAGTCTCCTACATTGCAGGTGGATTCTTTAGCATGCCTTTCAAAGTTGTCTTCTATTCTTAGTTTCTTAGGTATTATTGTTTCAAACACCCTCCTAATGCCATCCAAATTCTGATTTGTGTGTGGGAGTAATTTACAGTGGCAGCCTCACCTCTAAAACAGTGTTCATCTGAGTCACCAGTTCTGTGGCTCCATGGACTGGTGGCTGGGGGCACACACATCTACGGGACCCATGAGGTGTTAGGGGAGGTGTCTGGCACCCAAGGCCATGCGGTTTCCAGGACCAGCAGAGATATGAAAAATCTGCTACCCTTGACCCCACGGTGGCTTTTGTCTGTCATCGTATCTCCACACATTTCAGAATCCGGCTTCTGTTGTAAGTTTTTCACTCCTCTCTTTAAAAGATTTCATTACATTTTCCATGTTTTAATCCAAACAACCAATGCCAAGAGAAAAAAAAAAAGAAACTACAGCTGTGGTGAGTCATTAAAGTGATTCTTCCAGCTGTTTAACTATTATGTCTGGCCCTTCAGCAGCCTCTAAAATGCTCTGCTTAGACTTTCGAGAGCTGAGAGTTTACAGATCTCTGATTTTTCTTACATTAATAAAACCCTATTACCACCTCTTCGAGCAGTGGTGCAGAGGAACAGGGGAGGAAACAGGATAAAAATGTTTTAGCGTAGTCATAAAAATCTTGAGCCCTGGAGTCAACAGACGGACGTGGGTTGAAATCATGGGTCAGCTGCTGATTAGCTCAAGACATGGAGCAAAAAATTTAACCTCTCTGTGTCTTTATCAGTGATAGGAGGATGTCATCTAAGATTTAATGAGTGGATACAAGTGAGCATAAATTAGAAAATGCATCCAGATAGTATGGGGCCATCAGTGATGCGATTGAGTGGCTGTGACTATTAATATTTGTGATTATTCTGATCTTGCCACCCCCGCCCCCCGGCCCCAGCCTTGTTTCCTGCCCACTGAGGCCTGGGCTGTGCATTGTGCTTCCCCAGCAGTTGAGGTGTCCAGGAGGAGCACACAGCCAGATGGCCCAGGTGTATTGCTTTTATGAAATTTGCAACACGGGGGGTATTTACACCTGTCAGAGCTGTCACTCATGACAGATGAATCAGACGGCGTTCCCTGAGAGGTGAGCGGGGATCTGTCACAATGCAGCTCTGCAGAGAAGCCTGGACTCCTTTTTGCCACCTAACAGAGGTGGGCATGTGCCTTCCCAGCTCCTGTAGTCAGCAGCTGTGCTTGCCAAAGAGGAAATCCCGCTTTGCCCTCTCACTGCCTGCCTCCTGCCTTCCTTGGGTACTTAGGGATTTGAAGGGGTTTCTCCCTTTAACTGATCACCAGGCCTGTAAGCAAAGAATACGGGAGTTGGAAGGCAGGGTAGAGCCTTGGGGCTGATCCAAGCTCTGGAGTTTTGATTGTGCTGCTGGTTATCAGTGGCTTCTTCTGGGAGTTGTTTAATCTCTCCAAATGCCAGCTCTTTCTGAGATAAGGAATAATATTAAAAGTTTTAAATATGAATAACCTCTATGAAACCTACCAGTGCTATAGCCCTCTGACTTTTTCTAGTAGGGAGAACTCACCCAAAATTGCTAAAGTAGGATATCAGAAATAAGAAGAAGAAGAAAGGAGTGAGCTCAGTGATGCCTTGGCTTTACCTCGTGTTTATTTCCAAAGTTATCATCACCCTGGCCTCAATTTATCGAGGACTTTTGGTTTAGAATGAGAGGGAATTGAGGACAATCCAAATGAATAATGATTCTTAACAGGATTATGAATTCTTTTGTCCACAAGGGCAAGGCAACATGTCCAGATGCATATGAGAGATAAATATAATTGATAGTAACATACATATTAGAAAAAAATTCTAAGAATGTTTTACTAGAAGTTAGCTGGATATGAACAAAGAGGAGAAACAGTTATTGATTAATTTGAAAAAGAATAAACTCATTTTACTTCTAAAATCTACTCATTATCCCTAATCACTATCTTACCTCAGAAGAGGACATATTGCTAAAATATATTATAAAAACCTAATGTTCCCAAGAATTCTTGGTCAGTTATAAGTATTTGGAAAAGTTCAAGCAAGTTACCCAATCACTTAAATATTTGTATGGTGTTGAGGATTTCAACCACAAGAGGTAAGCTGATTCTAATGATCAATTGAGATGTTACTTAATATTATATATCAATTTAGGAAAGAGGATGAAGGTAGATTTCAGTGTCATCAGAAGGATATAGCTGAGTTTCAGCTTTCATAGAAGTTGAAGTTCCGCTGGTTTGCAGTGGAAAACTTTCTAACCTCATGGATGATCTGCTGGTTTGCAGTGTAAAAGCTTTCTAACCTCAAGGATGAGCAGGAAGCATAAAACCCATGGCTGTTAGCATATGAGCAAGAGGCTCTTCTCCAGTGTTTCTTGTCCCTGAATTTTCTCATGTCTAATAGTGCTGGAACCTGACAGCAACTGGCTACAGTCCTCCAAACAGGATGGCTGTCATCCAACCATCTGGAGGCTTCTCCACAGGGTTGTCACAACTTCGGTCCTGCCCTGACAGCATGTGAAAGTACAGCTTTCTTTTGGATCCTTAGCTCCTGCGTTAGGGACACATTATGACTTAGAGGTTCTCATGAAACACCCTTTTATCATAGAATCACTTTCCATCTAGTGCAATGTGAAATGCATCCTGGGAGAGTAATCCAGCCTGCTCTTATGCCTGCTTCTTCTTTCATTTTCAGGGCTACATTAAATAAAGTAATTGGCATAATAGTATAATTGGTGGTTGCTGTTTCGCTGCTAAGTCATGTCTGACTTTTTGCAACTCCATGGACTGTAGTCTGCCAGGCTCCTGTGTCCGTGGGATTTTTGCAGGCAAGAATATTAGACTGGGTTGCCATTTCCTTCTCTAAGGGGATCTTCCCGACCCAGGGGTCAAACCCTCATCTCCTACATTGGCAGGTGAATTGTTTACCACTGAATCACCAGGGAAGCCAGTGCAAGTGATAGATGTGTGATGCTGCATCCTTAGGTTTCTTATAAAATAAGGTGTTACAGAAGTATGATCAGTGGAAAATAAATGAACAGGACATTTTGTTGGTTGATTATTGTGAACTGATGCATGGTTTTCTTGAATAAGTATATTAATGGCAGAGTCCCATAGTTCAAGAAATTTTTAAATCTTTTTTATGTGAACCAATTTAAAAGTCTTTATTGAATTTGTTCATCAAAAAGTCAGTAAATCTTGAAATAATTTAATTGACATAATTCTCACAACAGACTTTTTTCATGAGGATGCTTTGAAATCTCAGGATTTTTAAAGCTAGTATTTGATGACTTGGAGATGAGTTTAAATGAAGCTCATATAAATGTATGGGGCTTCCCTGGTGGCACAGTGGTAAATAATCTACCTGCTAATGCAGGAGATGTGGGTTTGATCCCTGGGTGGGAAGATCCCTTGGAGAAGGAAATGGCAAACCACTTCAGTATTCTTGCCTGGAGAATCCCATGGACAGAGGAGCCTGGTGGGCTACAGTTCATGGATTCATGAAGTTGAAATGAGTTGAACACAACTTAATGGCTAAACAATGAAAACAACAAACAGTTTATTATTTTAACTATTAATTAAAATATATACACAACTATATATAAACTACTAATTTTCTTTGTTGTTGAAAGTTCTCCAGGAGAAAATAAATTTGACATTATCAATATGGAACTGTGAGGACCCCACAGCTTTTCCTGCACTGAAACCAGGATTTCCTCATCTTGGTGCTGTTGGTGATTTTGGCTGGAGAATTATTGTAAGGGACTGTCCTCTGCTCAGTATGAAAGCCAGCAGATTTTCTGGTTCCCAAGTAGTGTAGCATTCTTCTGCTCACATTGTAACAACCAAAATACTTCTTAAGTGTTAGTCATTCAGTCATGTCCAACTCTTTGCAACCCCATGGACTGTGGCCTGTCCATGGAATTCTCCAGTGAAGAATTCTGGAGGGGGTAGCAATTCCTTTCTCCAAGAGGATCTTCCCAACCCAGGGATCGAACCCTGGTCTCCTGCATTGCAGGCAGACATTTTACCATCTAAGCCACCAAGAAAACCCTAGGCACTGCCAAATGCCCCCCACCCTGGGGTCAAAATCACCCCCACTTGAGGAATACTGATTTAAATAATTGTGTTTCTACTACCATGCCATCACATGTAGTTTTTTTTTTTTTTAATTCAGTTCTCAGATTATACCAGTACAGACTTTGTGGTGCTTAGAGACAGATTTTAATAACATGTACAACTTTATTATCAGTGCTGTCAAGAAAATAAGGTGTTACTTTTAAATATTTATCTAGACTTTGACACTGAAACTTAGCACTCTATTGCTCTAAAACCTTAAAAATTGGATGTTCATCAGTCAAGAAAATTAAGCCTCATGATGTCAGATCACTGGGCTTTTTTTGTAGGTTATTATTTTCCCCTTCAGTTTAAATATTTTAGTAATGCTGTTCAAGTCAATTTAACAGGCTTTCCAATCCCTTCAATTTACTACCTCACATATGTGAAAATAGTCCAATTTACTATTAGAATTATCTTCAACCTAAGCACAAATAGGTTCTTTGTAAGAGCTGGAGGCACTCTCTAACTAATAACTTGAAAGAACTTTGGGCAGGTAACTTTGTGCAAACCCAGGTAACTGTTCACAAGTCTTCCTAGATCTTGACTAAATTTTAAAGAGCCAAGGTTACCAGGAAATGAATTCTGGCTAAGTGACCACCTGAGTCCAGAACTGACTGGTGCTCTGAATTTTAGAATACTCTTTCCACGACACATCTCCAGTAAAGCTCCATCACTGGCTTCTTACCAACTGTCAGGAAGGCATTTCTACCACCACCAAACCCTCTATACACTATTTTTCTTGCTCCTGCCAGGCTTTGGTCTTGACTTTACCTTCTTTAATGTCTCTTTACCTTCTTGTAGACTGCTGTGTCTGCTCAGACTGATGTCTCCCTCTTTTGTGGTGCAAACTCCTATTCATACTTCAAAGCCTCATTTCTCTGATTCTCTTTGAAACTATCCTGAAGTCTCTCTTCTTCCTCTTATTGTTTATCACCTCTGAGCCCTTCACTTAACATTTTCTTCACTCTATTTTGCTTCTTTGCACAATTCTGTCTTTCAGTAAGCTGGGCATTCCTGGAGGGCGGGGCCTTTGTCTTTTGCAATTTTGTCAGCTCAGACATGCTACTAATGCTCCATATGAGAGGCTCCGTTGGTATTCACATAGCTACCTTCAACTCAAACCAGTCTGCCTCGTTTTTTCATTCAAAACAAACCAGCATCCTCATACTGATTCATTTCTTTGCTCCTGAAGGAAACTCTCCATATTGAAAAGTTGGCGCAATGGTTAAAAGATCTAGCCATCCTTGCTGTTTCTCTTTGATTGAAATAGAGACGAGCTTTCCCTTCCTTTCCTTCCTAGAAACTAGCTTTCTGTAGATGAGATACTGGGAAGAAATTCCAAAATGACAGTAAGCACCTCTAGCCTGGGTTAGTCTGAACCAGCCCATCATAACCTGTTAGTCATTGTAAAGGAAGAGGAAGGATTTTGATATCTTTGATGCAACCCAGTGAAGACAGGGACCATATAGACACTAGCACGCAGGTGACTACTTAATTCTTTTTGTAATTAAATGAGGACAAACTGTCTTGTTTTTGAAGCTAACTGGAGAGAACAAATCTGGAAAAAATTTAGCAAAAATAAATTTAAAGTGAAAGTGTTAGTTGCTCAGTCATGTCTGACTCTGCAACTGCGTGGACTGTAGCCCTCCAGGCTCTCTGTCCATGCAATCCTTTCCACAAGAATACTAGAGTTCATAACAATTCCCTTCTCCAGGGTATCTTCCTGACCTAGGGATCAAACTCTACATTGCAGGCAGATTCTTTACTGTCCCAGTCACCAGGGTATAAATAAATAAACTAACTTTAAAATAAGAGCAACACAATGGAATATTCATCAGCCTTAACCCTGAAGAGGTCCATCCAAAGAAAGGAATATATTCAGTATAACATTTGGAAAAATTTCAGCCTGAGATTAGAAATAAGACAGGGATGCCTGCAATCACATCTCCTCAACATTATACTGGAGGTTCTACCAAGTGCAATGAGGCAAGAAAAATAAATAAAAAGCACAAAGATTGGAAAGGAAGAAATAAAACTTTCTTTATTCACAAATGACATGAATGCGTGCCTAGAAAATCCAAAAATAATCTACTGTCAAACCACTAGAAGTATAAATGAATTTAGTGATGTTATTGTACACAAAGAGCAAAAATCTATTTTATTTTTATGTACCAGAAAAGTAGGAAATGGAATTTTTTGAGGAAATGGAATTTTTGTAAGAAATATCAAGTACCTAGGAATAAATCTCACAAAATATGTGCAGGAAAAACTAAACAAAGAGAGAGGAATATTTGAAACAGAGGGAAGAAACAGACTTCTGTGCTGAGACAAAAGGTAGAGCTGCTGACCGGCAGTCTCAAAGTAGAGTGACAGCTGGTGAGACTGGCACCTGAGCTGTCTTCTCAAACGCTGTTTCCAGCTTGCTGAGATTTCGCATCCTTGGTGGCTCTAGCTGCTGGATTGCAGGCACGGAGGAGGCTCTGCGGATGGTGAAGACTTAGGGGAAAACTGGCAACAAAGCAGCTGGCAGCCTTGAGGTATCTCCTCTTCTTTCCTCCCTAAAGGGGACCCTGGAAAAGGAGTGTGCTCCAGTGGGGAGAAAGCAAGGCCAGATCTGACCTGCTCCTTCCCGCCATTTCAAAGAGCCCTCCACGCCCCCACGGCCTCACCCTAAGGCCAGTCTTAGGCCCAGCTGCCATAAGTCTGTGTTAGAAATAGAACTGTCACAGCACTAGGAAACGGCCTTTTAAAGAAACCATTCCAACTCAAAGCACAAAGGTCTGGTATTTCTTCAAGGTGCATGTAGACTGGTGAGGGTAATGATCAAGATGAACGCTCCAACTCCCTCTTAAATTTCAGAGGCTGATGAAGCATCAGAAGTTCCGGGGTGTCAAGAGCCTAGTACAAAGGCTGTGAACCAAATTATTTTCAAAGAAAATATAATTATCTTTTATTTTCCTCATAATTTAGCTCTTTCTCTGATGAATTGAGCCCCTAATGCCCTTAATAGTGGTCAATAACATGTGCTCAGTCACGTCCAACTCTTTGTGACCCCATGGACGTAGTCCACCAGACTCCTGTGTCCATGAGATTTTCCAGGCAAGGATACTGGAGTGGGTTGCCATTTCCTTCTCCAAGGGATCTTTCTGACCCAGGGGTTGAATCTGCGTTCTTGTATGTCTCCGGCGGCAGGACGATTCTTTACCCCTAGCACTACCTGGGGAATCGCTAGTTCTCTTAGTAACTCACATCCAATTCTCCTTTGAGAACATAGGGAAACAAGCATCCAAGTCGGGAAAAAGGAAATGCAAGTCCTCTTAACTGGCTCCCAGCTTCATTCTCTTCATGGGGCAGCCCCTCCTCACACTGTGCAATTTGAAGGAATGCTATTCCCCCAAGTGATAGCAAGTGAAATACAAATAAGTTTGAAACAAGTAAAATGTATGGACATTCCCAAAGAAGAAGGAGGGAACCTGTTGTTGACCGCGAATGAGATCACACCTCTCCCTTACTGTCTTCCTGGGCACAGGGACTGTCAGGGTGAGCCCACGCTGAGTTCAGAATAGCCTCATTCTTCCCTTGGTCTTGGTCATTTCCTATAGGTGGGGCCTTGAGCTGGAGCCATCTGGAAACGTGAGGGGTCTTCCTGAATTTCTGGCTTGGAGTAACAGTTGATTACAAAAGTTGATGGGGCCCAGGATTGACCCCCAGATGCGTGACAGTATCCTGTGCCTCCTTTATTTTGGTTCACATCACAGTTCCTTGCAACTGGCAGTGACATTATATCTTTCCCTCCCTGGAGAGTGAGCCCTAGGAGGCAGGAAACTGACCTGCTCTCAGTTAGCATTTGAATTCTCTTTCGCAGTTAACAGTCACTCAATAAAATTCATAACACGACTGAGTCTCCCCATTGTGAATCCAAATGTCCTTGTTTCCTTGGAAACTGCTTCTGGAGCTGTTTCTGGATTCATCCACAAGGTGAGGATATTCTGTTGTCCAAACACTTGCCCAGGTACCGGGTGGCACTTTAGCTCAACTTTTGTAGGGAGGGATATTTAAGCTGAGGCTCCATTCTCCAAGTAGCACACCGAACCTCTATTGAGGTTGGGGAGTATGACTGCAGTGGAGACCTGGGCATCTCCATGAATGGAGAATGGAGCCTTCACACCTCGAATCCACTTTCCCTCCATTTACTCCTTTTGAACAAACTGAGATCAGAAATGCAACCCAGCTAAACTCTGTCCATTTTGCCTAACCATGTCACACACATGTAACTTTCTCCCTTGAAAGTTAATTTCCAAGACTGAAAGCACCAAAAACCATTTCTCATGTAACCTAGGATCCCAATGCGCTCCTCCCCCCACCCCCAATAAGGGGGATTGTTTGAAGCAATACTTTGTCTTCAAGAAACAGTGACGATTGTTCAGTGTATTTCTCTCAAGCCCATAGTATGCCTTCGCACACACACACACACACACATGCACACACACACATATACACATGGGCTAAGCTAGTCCTGAATACTGTCTCTCAACTGTTTGATTCAATGATGGTTATTAAGCAGTAAACCCATACCAACTGTGCAGTCATTGTGCTTCTAAAAAACGTAAATGTCACTTTTTTGGTCTTTAAAAATTATTAAGCAGCGAGAAAGCTGGCAATTTCCAGTGTTTGCTTGGATGGTAAGATGCAGGAGAATTAGCATTACTCTTGAGAGCTGCCATTGGTTAGCTGGAGGGAAAAAGGATATCAATTATACATAATCTAAGAAGCCTCTGCATAATAATCAGGCCCAGTAGGGGCTTTGGGGCAGCTTCGTTATTCTCTTGTAAACACAAGAGCCCAGATAGACATGTCAGTCAGGAGTAGGGGAGCAATTCTTCCTTTTTAACACCTTCACTATCTATTGCTTCGATATGCAAACAAGGCTGTTTAGCTGGGGGTAGAGCCGTGCTAATGAGCTCCTTGCACTAACCCTGAAGTAAAAAGGTTCTGTTTCACAGCTGCTCCTAGACAGCTCCTCTGGGCATGCTCAGGTATTGGAAAATAATGCCTTTCAAACACAGAAATGCCAATCAGGATTTTGTGCATACTTTCTTTCTTTTTTTTTTTTTTCCGTATGTGCTAATGCAATTACCTCATAACTTGTGAACTTCCAGTGCGTTTGTCTGGTCTTTTCTCTCTAAATGATATCTTTGGAATGTGGCTGGGGAGAGAAAATGCTTGCAAAATGCAGTCACTGTAAAAATAAGATCTCCTTTTTTCATTCCTGGAGGATGCTACCTGGAAGCTAATCTCACACAGCTGCCTGAAAAGTGGACCGTTCTTTCATCTCCTTAAAAAAAATGTATATATATATATGTGTATATATATATATATATATATATGAAATTCCTCTTGGTCTCGAGGTCACTTGGGTGACCTGCATGGACAATGCCAGTCAGGAGAGACTTCTCAAGCCAGAGGGTTTGTGCCCCAGCCTCTGTGGTTTGGGAGCCATCGTGGTTCCCGGGTCTCACTGCAATGAGGAGACTCCATAATTGGCTGAGCAAAGACGCACAGGGCCGAGGAGAGGGGGCAGGGAGGGAGAGGGCTTCACACATCAGTTGACAGTTTCAAATCAAGATACAATACATGATGGTTTTTCAATATCCAATTATTCTCATGAATAAAGAAATCTTTTGCACAGAAATATGCCCCCAATCCCCACTGGATTAATTTACCATCTACAGAAATCACTCAGCTTTGCTGGCTAAATAGCAGAGTATGTGATTTCTCGCGTAATTATAGGATATCCTCCTTCTCACCATTAATTCAATCTCAGGGCCAGGCCTTCTAGGTGCCTGACACAGCAGACAGGGCCTGTCCATCGCACCCAATAAATGGATGTGAAGTACAAGCACCAATATCTGCAACTCTTAACCAGTGTTTTAACTCTTTGCCCATCAAAAGAGATGGTGTATTTCCCATCCCTTAGTTGACCAATCAGTGGGCAGGTTCCTAACCACCGACTATCTCCATTTATGACAGTCCTGCCAGGTATTACACAGTCAGCAAGAAAGCCTTTCTGCTGGAATATTTTGACATTTAAATTATTTATTACGAGAGCTTTATGGCATATCACAACCTATTTGAGACAGGTAGACTGAACTCCTTTCTGCCATAAGGAGGCTCATTAAATGGCCATCATAACTGGTCAGACTTAATCGCTTTACCACGGGTAGTTCTCTGTCATGATTCAGAACCTTAGCAAGGCAGCTGACCCCAATTCTCAGGGTGATTTGATTCACCCCTAACTTGGAAAATGAGAGTAGGTTAAGAGTTTGCTTGTGCATTTTAGCATCTGGTTAATGATGTGCAAGCTTGTGTGTTACTATAGGAAACAAATCACTGGCAATCGCATGTGAAAATAGTTCACAAAAACTTACAGTCAATTGTTCACTTTTGTTCATTTCTTCAAATCACTGTATAGCTGTTCAAATTATTTTTGAGGGCAACGTGTTTATAAAACTGAGTTGTATCATTTACAAACTAATTGTGTCTATGATTAGAACATGAGGTGAAGAACAGATTATATTCAAATTTGAATGCCAAGTCCTTTGGCTATGATTGCTTGCGCATCTGATTAGTATTTTAAGACCAGGCCATTGTTTTGAATAAAATAATGAAGATATTCAGCCAAAATGAATTTAGATTTCTAAATTTTATGCTATATTTGGTAGAGCGCTTAGGTTTGCCCTCTGCTTTCTGATGAGAAGTAGCATAGCATATGGATAAGAGTGCAAACTTTTGAGATGGAGTCTTGGAACTCTAGCTCTGTGACTTACTGGCTGCTTCCCTGGATGTCAGTTTCCTTCTCTGTAAAATTCATGTAAAAATAGTACCTACCTCCACAGTAACCAAAACTCTTAGAACTCAATACACACTAGCTGTTGCTATTGTTTTCGTGCATTGCTTTGGTGCTTTGCCTCAAAGCGTTATGGTACAGACATCTAGATATGAGATCTTCACTTATGGCTCTCAATGGGCAGTAGTCTGTCTGAACTTAAAATTTGCTGAACAAAAGCCAGGTCAGTGGTCTGTCCTTCTGACAGTAATGCATCCAATCTCATCACCTTTAATACTGATATTTAGAAAGGTGAGTTGTGTTAAAGTCTGTACCACCATAAAGCACCCACTGATGGATCCATCCATTGTTATATGTTGAGCTCTTTATGTTGAGCTGAAGAACTCCAAACTGTTCATGCCCAGTTCATATTTATATCAGGCACATTCCTCTGATAGGGCTGGATATTCTCCACGACTCACTCACTACCGATATTATTAAACAAAGAAGAATGATGCCATTTCCATGGTTTAATTTCCCTTGTCATATAAAGTGAATTCTCTTTTAATTGTATGTTCTGATTGGAAGACACTCCTAGTAGAATAGTAATTATAACAACATGAATATATACTCAAATTTGCTCTGCAGGAAACAAGAGTTTCTCGGGATTGTGCAATGTTATCCTTTGTGTGTGTGGGCCATATCCTTCATAAGAATAGGAAGAACACTCAATATTCAGACACTGGTATAAGTCGTTGTTAAAACACTGTTGTCATTTTTCTTTAAGCCACCCTTTGCTCTATAATTTGAGGGCTTGTCATGCCAGGTTGAGTTTGGGAAATCCACAGCCTTCTCCATAAAGGGGAATCTCTGAAAGCCTTATAATTAACTGGAGGATCAAGTCAAGGTGTGCAGAGATGAACATACTTTATTCCAAATACCAAAGTGAAGGAAGGAGGAAAAAGGGGACACACTGGTGTTTTGCATTTTGATGAGTTCAGGGACCTCCTCTTTAATTGGAAGATGGATAGAGCAGGAGGGTTGAAGAATTGAGAATGTAAATGAGTGTTTTTGAAAGACATTCTTAGAAAATAAGACAGTTATGTTTAAAAAAATCTTAGTTGTTTTTTTTTTCTCCTAGCATCTGGAAGTGAATCATATGTGACATTCTACAGGTTGATTCCTTTGATTTTTTTCCCCCCATCAGATCTGGCCACAGATCTGGCAGGTGAGGGACAGAGGTTATTTTTAAGGTGACTGCAATTGGGGCTTGCTTTGTGAATGTTCTACCTGTGCAAAGACTCAGACATGTCCCACCAGGCTGGACACTCTCCATCACTGTCTTGAAATACTTAACAAGATTTTGAATAAGGGGCTTCATATTCATTTTTCACTGGGCTCCGCAAAATATGTGGCCAGACTGAGATTTCAATCGGTGTGCAGCAGGAAGTCAGAGCAGTGAACCTGGGGCAGCAGCGTGCCTCCCACTTCGTGTACATGGCAGGCAGAAGGTTCAGACGTCTGCATGCCCATGGAGGAAGGCAGGGACACTGAGGCATGATGGGGTGAGTGGAGGCTAGGGCTAGAATGAAGAAGCTCCAGTGTGTGTGAGACTCGAGATTAGAGCCTGGGACAATGGACTCCACTCATGGGAGCCAGAATGTCACTCTGGCATGGGCAGATGGCACAGGGCCACATAACTCAGTGGTTACAGATCAGAGACCAGACCAGAGGGCAAAAGGCAAAGGGCACCCAAGATCCAATGGGCGTACATGCATTCCACACCATCTTCTTCCTCATCATCTCGAGGATCATGTAAGCCAAGAGCGGGACCTTTAAAGTGACCTTGGCAAAGAGATTAGCTACTCAGGGAGTTCTTTGCATTTTGAGTGAATATGAGTTTGTCAGATTGTCTAAAAAGATCTTCCTGCTCCTCTATCCATGCCTTCCTTCAATAAGAGGCTTAAGAGGAAGATTAAATCTGTTATAGAAAATGAAGAATAAAAGAAAAAAAGGTAGGGAGGGAAGGAGAGAAGGAGGAAGGAAGGGGAAGGAAAGAAAGAAACTACACTGTCTATGTATACTTTGTGGGAAAATGTGCAACTGTGAGGTATTTGTTTTAGCTAATGATATTATGTATTAAGTAGGTAAGTAATGATAACCTACCTATATAGCACAGGGAACTCTACCCAATGCTTTGTGATGTCCTAAATGGGAAGGAAATTTTAAAAAAGAGAGTATATGTAGAGCGGATTCATTTTGCTGTACAGAAGAAACTAACACAACTTTGTACAGCAACTATTTGTTGTTGATTAATCACTAGGTTGTGTTTGACTCTTTGCGACCCCATGGGCTATAGGTTGCCAGGCTCCTCTGTTCATGACATTTCTCAGGCAAAAATACTGGAGTGGGTTGCCAATTCCTTCTCCAGTGGATCTTCCCAACCCAGGGATTGAACCCATGTCTCCTGCATTGCAGGCAGATTCTTTTTACCATAGAGCCACCAGGAAGAAAGACTGCTCTGGTCTCTATTCTGTGTCAAGAAACTTGTTTATAATGTATCACATTTTCCCACCTCATCTTTCCTCTGTTCTCTTTCCTTCCTCCTCCCACATCCCCAGTGCTGGGAATTACTCTGGATGCAAGTGGGAAACACATAATTTTCATTGGCTCCTTGTTTTTAAAGGGACATCATTTCCAGTGTATTTGTTTGGACTCTGGCGTGTGGGGGAAGGGAAAGATTTGCATATGTGAGGTTTTGGTTTCCTCCAATTCTCCCCTGAGTTCCGCCTTCCTGCAGTGCTTCCCCCTGCACACCTGGGGCTGTATCTGTGCCATATGACACAGGACCACTGTGCTGCACGTTAGAAGCACCTGGGGAGCTCTCAAAGCACAGATGTCCAGCACTGGCTCCATTTCAATTAAATCAGAATCTGGGGTGGGAGTGAGGGGCCAGCATAAGCATCAGGAGGCTTTTTTTTTTTTTTTAAGCTTCCCAAGGGATTCCAACATGCAGTCAAAGACTGAGAACCAGAATTCAAGATCCAGGTTTTCAAACTTGCTTGATTATAAGAATCGCCCAGGTCCTATTTAAGTACACACATTTCCTGGCCTCTTCCGTAAGAATTCAGATTTAGTGAGTCTAGCTTTGGGTCTAAAACTGTATATTTTGAGCAAATAGACAAAAAGAACTAGAGGAAGAGGCTGTCTAGTGCAGATGAGAACACTTTTAGGGAGTTAATGAAAACTTCTGGAGTGTTTGGTTTGTTTGTTTTTAAGAGAAACTAAATAATTAAGAAAGTGAGGAAAGAGAATTATAATAAGTACAATAGTAAGTTACATGTTTGGATTCCCTTTTTACATGAGAAGATAAATAGAAGTGAAGGATCGTAGTCACCTGATAATTTCTTACGGAGGCAGACAGTGTTTTACTAAGATGGCCCTTTAAAACTGGACCACGTGGGCTTCTGTGTTTATCTGAGGATAAAGGATAAAGGGAGCAGTTATCTTGGTGAGGGATATAGTGATGGAGTCGGAAGCTGGAGGAGCACAGGGCAGTTTGAAGGAGCTTCTAAGGAGATGGGGAAAGGTTCTTGAAAGGGACGTGGAATAGGGTTGCTCAGCATGTGAGATACCTGTTAAGGTGGCATCGGTTTCTAGTAGCCCCTGTAGGAATGGCTTTGTGGTTTCCTCCAGGAATCCTTAGCCAGGCAGGTGTAACAGTGGAGGAAGCAGAAAGTAGATTAATCAATGGATGGAATTTATCAGGAAGGTAATGTAGAGCATGGAGTCAAAAGAGCAGAATATGCAAGAAAGAAGACAGTTATATGCAGGATAGTAGTTGCTTTAGTGTCGACCCGATAATGCCACTAAAAGAGCAACCGTGGTCTTTAGTTACATGCAGTGGTAAGCTTCCTTGCTCACACGTCTGCTGGTCTTACCTGGACTCTTTCACATGTCTGGGATGTCCACAGCTGGAAAGACATCAAAGTATAAGGGCAAACAGAGTTACATGGCAGAGTGCGGACACAGGGCAGGTGAAGAACAGAGTCATCTTTGTAATTGACTACAGGAACTGTCAATGGGCTATTATCATTCTTCAAAATTGTAAGGGAATAAATATTTTGTGTATATAGGACAAGATATATGGAAACATCATTCAGATTTTTTTTTTCTTTAAAATCCCTGATATTACTGTAACTGCTATCTAATCAAAACTCATTTAACCACTATAAATGACTCTGAGGAACTAGACCAAGAAATACTGATTTTTCATTGTTCCTCTTTTGTGGCCCATGTCTAATATTTCACTGATCTTGATCAGAATTCATTAAGCATTTCAACATATAAAAATGTGAAGGTTAAAATTAAATTCTGCCTCTATAAAATTATTCCTGGTATTCCATTTCCTTCAGGACATTCATTTTTAAAAAATGTGTTAAGACATGCAAAAGAACTCGGTACTTGGTCTTCCCTATAAAAGCGCCTGGAGTGAACGTTCTCTCAACTTAAGCTAAATTGTTAATTAGTCAAGGTACACTAGAGATGTGAGCTTGAAATATTCTGTTAGGAAATGTTTAAAATAGTAGTCATCAGTCTTGCTTAGATTTACTGGGCGAGAAGGGGAAGGTTAGAGTCATTTTAACATGTCCTAAAGACCACAGCTGAAACATTTGGTTCCTAACAAAAAACACAGATACCATTTTATCAGAGAGTCTAAAAGATGCTGTCTCATCTTATGACACATTATTTTTCACTGTCAGAAGCAAATTTCATTTCTGTGTGACCCCCACTTACAGGGACCCTGCATGCAATATGCTCTCCGAACATCATACCCTTTTTCTGTGATAGAAATGGCTTACGGTTTGTTATTTATTTACTCATTTATTTATTTTTGTCTGTGTTGGGTAGGAGCTACGCGGGTTTTTCTCCAGTTGCCGCAGGTCGGGCTACTCTCTAGTTGGAGCACACAGGCTCAGCGACCCAGCGGCATGTGGGATCTTCCCAGATCAGATATAGAAACCATGTCTCCTTCATTGGTGGGTGGATTTCTTTCTTTATTTTATTTTATTATTATTATTTTTTACCACTGAGCCACTTGGGAAGCCTGACTTGGGGATTTTGATGCAGTGATTTGACGGGTTCTACTCCACTTCCTTCCAGTGGTCCAGGTGGGTGGGGCTGACTGGTGGAGCTCCACCCACTGTCCGCATCTGGGCAAGTGCTAAGCGATGCTCCTGTGATTGCCTGAGTGAGGCTATGCTTTTCTGGGACAGGAGTGGTAACTGTCTCCCTCAAGAGACTGGAAGTGTTCCAGGGCGTTACAGGCTATCCCTAAATATTTCTCTGGTCAGACTCCCACAAAGATCTCTCTAACGTTAAGCTCTGGGACCCGTTTGAGAGGAGATATGCTGCTCATGTATTCCTGCAAGAAACTTCTTCTCAGGTGCCAGGTGCCCAGCTTACTTTTCTCCCCTCCTGCTCCTTATGTTTTACTCAAAGGAAACTGGAAGCCCCATGATGTCTTGCTCCCGGCTCTTATCTCTGAGAGTGATCTCTGCACACAGGCACCTGAGGCCTGAGAAGAAGTTTCACATTCCTTGCAGGAATTTGCGAGCAGCATGTCTCCTCCCAAATGGGTCCCAGAGCTTAATGTTAGTGAGATCTCTGTGGGGGTCTGACCAGAGAAATATTTAGGGACAACCTATACACCCTAGAACACTTCCCCACTTTCAGTTCTGGAGAGACTATTATAGAGACATAGTGTATATTTACACCCCTATGTTTCTGTAAGGGATGCAGTCCTGTTAGGAGACCTGACCTCCAGGATGCCCTGCCTACAGCCTCTCCCAATCCCCCCTTGGGGCTCAGGCTGAGGTCTGTTACCCCAACCTTAGGGTCTTTCATGTAACCAGCACAGCCTGCATCAGAGATACAACCCCAAGCAGAGGGACTTTTACCAGGTTTATTTTGACCCTTCTTTTGCAAAAGAGAAGAAAAAATCCTTTTTCCCATGTATCTTATCAAACTATATATATATATATAAAGTTGACATATTTAAAGGAAAAAAAGGGAATCTTCTTCCTGTAGCCTTGTAGATTGTCAAGAGGGTCTTCTTAATATCCCTGCTTCTAAAGACTTGGGAAAACACTCACCTACTCCGACAGCTTTTCCTGTTCTCAGATATCTCTTGCTAATCTGCCTCTAGCAGTGCCCTAAGTCTCATTCAGCCTTGAGTGAACATGACCCCCAGCCTCGGGAGAGGCTCCAGCTAGATCTGCATGCACATAACTGCCAGGATCCTGCCTCCTTTTAAGCCTTAAATCAGCCACTGACAGATTGACAACATCAAGTCATGTGTAACTCTCCCAGGTATTCGAGCCTGGAAATAAATAGAAACAAACACAAGATAGTAGCTTTTGCTGAAGCTGAAGTGCCAATACTTTGGCCACCTGATGCAAAGAACTGACTTGTTGGAAAAGACCCTAATGCTGGAAAAGATTGAAGGCGGGAGGAGAAGGGGACAACAGAGGATGAGACGGTTAGATGGCATCACTGACTCAATGGACATGAGTTTGAGCAGGCTCCAGGAGTTGATGATGGACACAGAAGCCTGGTGTGCTGCAGTCCATGGGGTTGCAGAGTCAGACATAACTGAGCAACTGAACTGAACTGAGTAGCTTTTGAGGCTGGTGCATTGTCTCTGGGCTAAACCGGAGTCCACTGGGATAAGTGTTTTCCCAGGGACTTCATCAATAATTTGGAGAAGAAAGGCCAATACACTCAGATCTGCATGTTTTTTTTTTTCTCACATTTAAACACAAGAGCATCTGGACAGGTGAGTCTATTAAGGCGATATCCTGTAGGCTGGAAGTGAGCTAAGGAGATTGACTGTAGGGCAGTTATTCCAGTCCCTGCCTTCAAGAAACTTCTAATTTAAGGATAAGAAGCAATGCACATGTTAAAAAAAAATCATAACTGTACCAAGACAATTAGGAGCTGACGAGTGGTCCAGACAGTGCATGGTTTCAGGGCAGCACACAGACCCTGCAATTCAGAGACTCCTTTTCTCTGTTTGTGATCACCGCCAGTCTGTGGCCCGGAGCTTCTGTGAAAGTGGTCACCATAAGGATCAGATTCTTGTTTGTAACAAAGCTGTGAAATTCTGTACTAGCAAAGTATTTCAAAGTCACACATGAAATCTCTTGAGGTACCATGTGAAAAGGACCCACATTTGCTAAAGCTTCTTGGAGTGAAATGCAATGTCTGGCAAAAGATCCCCTCTGGGCGAAGTATGGGAAGTGTTCCTGTCCCCTTGCTTCTCTTTTATTCTTCTTCCCTTTTGATCTCACCTCTCCCTCATTTCCCCTGACCCTTTTGCTCATTTCAGTAGATTTCCCAGTCTAATTGGGATCCTCTCTAACAGCGGGTCAGTGAAAGCTGGAAAAGAAAGGAGGGGCATTCTGAATGAAGATAGGACCCTATGACCAAGGCAAACTGCCATGAGTAAAATTTTCTGTCTAATAGATATACTGCCCTATTTCCAATTACTGCAATTAGAACTTCAACTACATCATCTAAGTGGGCTCAGCTAAGTAAGAAGAACTCTTGGGATATAGTTTTGAGTGTTCACATTATAATTGCTAAATCAGAAAATCAGTCAATTCACACTGGGTGTGTAGTGCATTAATATCTAATGGTGAAATTTCACCATTGTGGGAATCCCGCTCATTTCTTCCAAGAAGCAAGGCCTTTCCATTCACCTTTGATATTAACCCTGGATAAATGAAAAGCATAGGGTCACAAGGAGTCTGATTCCTCCTGTTCTTTAAATACTTGATTAAGATAATTGGGTGATGCTTCTGCATCAGAGGAAGGGACTGCAAGAGCCTGTAGCAGTGAAGTGTGGATTCGACCCCTGGTCAGGGAGCTGAGGCCTCACAGGCCTTGAGGCCAAAAAATGTAATGTAAAATGGAAGCAATATGGTAACAAATTCAATAAGGCTTTAAAAAATAGTCCACATCAAAAAAATCTAAAAAGCAAATTAAGATGTGACTTTCTGTTGCTGCATGTTGCAGATAAAATCACATCTCCTCTTTGTTGGGGGTACTGTTGCTGAAATGACTAGACTTCTTCATGCAAAAAGATGAATCTAGACCCTATATCCTTAAGAATAAATGAACGCAAAGCAGATCATAGATCTACATGTAAATCAAACCTATAAAACCCTGAGGAGAAAATGTAGGAGAAAATCCAGGTGACCTCAACACAGCCATGACTTTTAAAATATACCACCAGAGGCATAATCCATGAAAGAAATATTTGATAAGCTAAACTTCATCTAAACACTTCTGATCTGTGAAAGATACTGTCAAGAGAATGAAAAGGTAAGCTACAGACTGGGAGAAAATATTTGCAAAAGATGTATCTGATAAAAGACTTACCCAGAAATGTATAAAAACTCTTAAAAGGGAACAACAAAAACTAACATCTTAATCATTAAAAAATCGGGCACAAGACTCAAATAGCACCCCCACCCCACCCCCCGCAGTGGAAGTGCTGAGTCCTGACTACAGGACCGCCAGGGAATTCCCCCAGATTCTCTTGTTTTAGCCACCAAATTTGTGGTTATTTGTTGCTCCAGTCTTCAAGGTAGAATGAAATGAACATGAACACAGGTTGACATTTGGACATTCTTCTTTATGGTCTAACCTCACACAGGTAACCTAACCTTTGAATCTCAGTCTCTTTATTTGTATAAATATAGATAACCCCATCTATACTACAGGGTGGGTGTGTAGATTAAATCCAGCTGCACAAGTAAATTGCCATGGAGAATTCATTTTCACCCTTTTCTCAGTCTCCTACTCTGGTCTACACAGAGCGAGATGATTGTTCCTCTTCCCTTAGGAGTAAGAGAGAGGATGCTGGAGGAGCCTCTTCTCTCCACCCCCTCACCCGTGCCCCTTAGACGATGGTCTTCGAGTCAGGACATGACATTCATTGGTCACTCCTCCCCATGGGCTCAACCCCTACATTGAAGGGGAAAACAGGCTGGTCTCAGAGTTTGATAGATCTTTGTCCTGTCTCTGCAGACTTGACTGAGTAGGCTGATTCCAAAGCAAAGATTCAAGGAGCTCCTTATCCTAAGCTGTTTCCCAAACAACGTTTACCCACCGTTCCTGCAGCTGGAGTTGTAGATTCTTATAGAACTGATAAGAACCAGAATTTATTTTTGTTTGTGTCTGTGCTCTTCAGATCCCCACCAGGAGGAAACATGAGTTGTGCTGCGAACCTCAGATGCCAACAAAGTGCCCAAAGATGCTGGTTCTTTCATACGGCATCCTGGCTTGTTCCCCAGAGGAATGAATAGATTTTTTTAAAAAGGCGTGCTCATAAATGTATAGACGCCAATGAGAACACCTGTTCATTTAACCTAAAAACGTCAAAAGGGAGACTCACTCATCCTGCAAACTTGAAATTACCAATTTATCTTATTTTTCAGTGGCCTGGCTTCTCCACCGTACATGTCACAGTGAGACCCCAGATAATGACTAATGGCCTCAGCAGGTGAAAAAACGCCTTTATTCATGAACAGAGATTCATTACACCCGCTCCTGCCTATGCTGAAAATTTTGCTGGCTTCAAGTAAAAGATTCTGTGCTGATAAACCCCACTGGTAAGAGAAAAAGTTTGTGTTCTCGTGATGTGCTGGAATTTCACAACACGTACATTCCACAGCAGGACTTGGGCTCTAAAGAGAAGAAAAAAAATTTACGGACCCATAGTGGTCGTGTAGATAGATTTTGCAAAATGAGTCTGGCTTTTTTTTTTTTTTAATCTCCTGTTTCAAGCTGGTCCTTATCCCTGCAGTGTGCTTCATGTTTTACACCCCAGACCCATCGGGTAGCTTTTTTCCATTAGTGCTCCAAACAGTATGCACCCTACTGAGGAGCACAGGTCAGCACAGCACTCTTATATGCACAGGGGCACTGTGGATTCAGTCTCATCATAGATGCATGGGGTCATCTCTTGGAAATTCATTCACCCATTGATTTCACAGAGCTCATCTGGTTGCTGCACTTGCTCAGACATGGCACTCAAGCCCCTGTTCTTGTCTACGATCTGGGCTTCTGGCTTGCAAACTTCCTTTTAACCTAGGGCAGAAACCAGACTCCTGTTTTATTCTCTTGGTCTGACTTAGTACCTTAGCTTCCTCTGGGATTGGTTCTATCTCGGATCTTAGTCCTCTCAGGATGAGCCTAAGTTTGTGCATCCAATTTCTGCCCTGCCTTGCCTTCTCTCCCACCTACGGTTCACAGACTGCCTGTATCACTGGACTCCTTGATATCCTAGTTTTCTTTATGTATATTCCCTGGGGTGATAGAGGTGTAATAGGATCTCAAGACAGGAGGAGGCTTTTCTGAGATTTAAGCTGATTTTGTTTTTCTGTTGCTTCCGTTAGCAGTCGCTGAAGCAAAACTTCTCTCCCCAGAAGCTTGGACATCACTGGATATCTGAGCATGGCACTCAAGGACCTTTGTGATTTGATGCTTTGAGGCTCTGCTCCCAGGCTCATCTCCCACTGCTCCAATTCTTCCTACAACATGAAGCTCAGCCCTGCTGACTGCTCGTCATTTCTTGAGCACTTCATGCTCTTTTGCCTCTCCTTTCAAGGGACAGCTGATGATCTTGTTTGTGAATCCTTCCCCAACCCGCCACCAATTTGGTTGGAGTCTACAGATATTCTGCAGAAATTCCATCACTGGGGGCCCTCTGGTCTTGAGCCCTGCTACTACCATTACCGTCTGTTTGGATCTTGAGAAAGCACTGGAAGTTAAGATCATCTTTCCCACCTCCCTTCCCAATTGTAGTAGTAGCTGTATTGACTACAGATGTAGTACTTAATTATCTACTATTTTATTGTTTTGTGGTGATACATTTGAACACTTTCTGGTAGCATGGGCTATAGACTGTGCTAAGACACAGTCTAAACACATGATGAAATGGTTTGTTACAAAGAAGCGAGGGATGCATGGCTGGGTTCAGGAGCCCCCTTGACTTGGTGTCTGATACCTTGATACCAGGACCAAGGAGTTCACAAGTTACATGACATCATACAGATGGATCTTATTGTTTGTCTGTATTACTTAGGACTTACTCTAATACGTCAACAGGGACAATTTGCCATACAAATAATTAATGTATTTAAAAGCTGAACTCAATGGCTACATTTATCTATAGATACACTGGACCTTTCCATGATATATGTAGTTGTTAAGAAATTATGGCAGGAAATTCCCTAGAAGTCTAGTGGTCAGCACTCTGCTCTTCCATTTCAGGGGGCATGGGTTTGATTCCTGATCCAGGAGGTAAGATCCTATGAAAGGGAAAGTGAAAGTGAAGTCACTCAGTCATGTCTGACTCTTTGCAACCCGTGGACTGTAGCCCACCAAGCTCCTCCACCCATGGGATTCTCCAGTCAAGAATACTGGAGTGGGTTGCCATTTCCTTCTCCAGGGGACCTTCCCGACCCAGGGATCGAACCCAGGTCTCCCATATTGCAGGCAGACACTTTAACCTCTGCACCACCAGGGAAGCCCTTAAATAAAAGAATACAGTCTCTCAGAAAACCTCCTATAGAGACACAGAACTTCAAATCCAAGTACTAACATCAAAGATTTCAAGGCAGGGAAGGAAGCCAGATTGGAAGAAGAAGGAGGAGGAGGCGGGAGAGGAAGGGGGCGAAGGGGGTGGACTTAAGACGTCTCTTGCCACCTACAGATGCCCAGGCATTATGGGACTTTTCCCTGGGCCTCCAGAGAAGGGAGGACTAGAACTCGGCCCTACCAGAAATCAGACCAGATGAGAACCAGAATTCTAGTTCTCTGCCAAGAGGGGGTGATCAGTCTTCAATCCTTAGCTCAGGCTAAGGGCCCTTTGACCAGATTCCTGTGTCTAGGACTGAGGGACTAGAAAAACAGGGACAGATAGGAAGGGTTAAGGAGAGGAAAGAGAGAGGGAAAAGGAGAGAGGTCAGTAAAATCTCTTGTTCCTTACCCTATATGCATGACCAAAAGAAAAAAAAGTCATGGCAATCTAAAAGTAGTAAAGTCTGCATTTAGCAGGCCACTGTTTGCCTTAGCCTGAATTCAAGCCTTATTCACTAAGGTCACTTCACTCTACCTCCTTTTCCAGAAAAGTAGGCTACTCAAATTCCACCAGACACGGTTATACCCAAGGAGACAAACCACATACCTTACCCAGGGGTCCAGAATATACAACAAACAATGGCAGAGGGGTAGAACAACTGATTCAGTAGATGTGATCCAGGAGGTAAGATCCTATGAAAGGGAAAGTGAAAGTGAAGTCACTCAGTCATGTCTGACTCTTTGCAACCCGTGGACTGTAGCCCACCAAGCTCCTCCACCCATGGGATTCTCCAGGCAAGAATACTGGAGTGGGTTGCCATTTCCTTCTCCAGGGGACCTTCCCGACCCAGGGATCGAACCCAGGTCTCCCATATTGCAGGCAGACACTTTAACCTCTGCACCACCAGGGAAGCCCTTAAATAAAAGAATACAGTCTCTCAGAAAACCTCCTATAGAGACACAGAACTTCAAATCCAAGTACTAACATCAAAGATTTCAAGGCAGGGAAGGAAGCCAGATTGGAAGAAGAAGGAGGAGGAGGCGGGAGAGGAAGGGGGCGAAGGGGGTGGACTTAAGACGTCTCTTGCCACCTACAGATGCCCAGGCATTATGGGACTTTTCCCTGGGCCTCCAGAGAAGGGAGGACTAGAACTCGGCCCTACCAGAAATCAGACCAGATGAGAACCAGAATTCTAGTTCTCTGCCAAGAGGGGGTGATCAGTCTTCAATCCTTAGCTCAGGCTAAGGGCCCTTTGACCAGATTCCTGTGTCTAGGACTGAGGGACTAGAAAAACAGGGACAGATAGGAAGGGTTAAGGAGAGGAAAGAGAAGGGAAAAGGAGAGAGGTCAGTAAAATCTCTTGTTCCTTACCCTATATGCATGACCAAAAGAAAAAAAAGTCATGGCAATCTAAAAGTAGTAAAGTCTGCATTTAGCAGGCCACTGTTTGCCTTAGCCTGAATTCAAGCCTTATTCACTAAGGTCACTTCACTCTACCTCCTTTTCCAGAAAAGTAGGCTACTCAAATTCCACCAGACACGGTTATACCCAAGGAGACAAACCACATACCTTACCCAGGGGTCCAGAATATACAACAAACAATGGCAGAGGGGTAGAACAACTGATTCAGTAGATGAGCTCTGTCTTCACTAGGGACTCATCAGCTAATTTTGTTAGCTGACATTTACTCTAGTTAACAGCTTCCTTGCTCCTTAGTAAAGCTGTCATTTTGATTTGCTAATAATTCACAATGAAGAGAACTAGGTAATAAGGTTGTGGGTGGGGAACAGTGCATCTAAATACAGAAAAGACCCAGTGGTGCACTGACTGGTGGTGAGAGAGTCTAATGGGATGCTTTAGAGTGCGTCTCTGCCGGGGCACTCATGGAGCTGACACTTTTTCTGGATTTTTTAACCTCTTCTCTTCTCTCCTTCTTCCCCTCTTCCCTATTTCTCTCTCTCTCCATCCCTTTCTACTTTTATCTGGAATTTCCACCCCCCACCATGGAGGAGAGGGGGAAAGGATAGATCAAGTCAATAGTTGGTGGGAATTTTAGGAAAAGGGTGATTATTCTCAACTCATCTAACCAGGTAGGCTTCTTGCATGGATGTGGGGTTTTCAAGGCTTGTGAATTAGAAAGCAGGATGGCTTGGCAAATGACAAGAAAAATGGGAAGAAAACACTAAGTGGGACAAAGGCATTGGCATTGGGAGTCAAACATGAGGCAGTGAGTGGGTCTGTCTTTGTGGGTGAAGTGACCCACCAGCAGAGGCACCTGGACTCAGTTCAATCTGTCACAGCGGGGACATAATCTGTAGTCAAGGGCTTCCCTGGTGGCTCAGTGGTAAAGAACAACTTGCAATGCAGGAGATGCATATTCAATTCCCACGTCAGGAAGACCCCCTGGAGAAGGAAGTGGCAACTGTCTTGCCTGGAGAATCCCATGGACAGAGTAGCCTGGTGGTTATAATCTATGGGGCCACAAAGAGTCAGACATGCAGGGACTGAAGAACAACAGCAACATGTGGTCATGAAGATTATCTTGGGTTGTTCAGTAGGACTAATGCCTAAGAGGTAAATCCTCAGAAGTCCTGAGGTCAGTTGTCTCAGTCAAGTTCAGGAAGCCTATGATCTTTTTAAAGATTGATTAAGTCAGACACAGAAAGACAAATACCATATGACATGGATTACATGTGGAGTCTAAAGCGTACAGATGAATTTATTTACCAAACCTAAATAGAGTCACAGATGTGGAAAACAAACTTGTGGAGACCAGGGGATAAATGGGGAGACTGGGACTGATAAATACACACTATTATAAAATAGATAAGTAATAAGAACCTACTGTTTAGCCCAGGGAACCCTATCCAATACTCCATAAGGCCTACCTGGGAAAAGGATCTAAAAAAAAGAGCAGATATATATTTATGGTTCACTTTGTTGTATACCTGAAACTAACACAATATTGTAAACAAATTGTACTTCAATAAAAAATGGAACTACTTCAAAAAAAGATTGATATAATCTTTTCAAAAAGACATACATAAAAAAATACAAAGCAGAAACTGGAACCACTGCATGTTAAGGAGCAGGGCCTCCTCACCATCTGGGGACAAGTGAGTATAAATGGGGCTTCCCTGGTGGCTCAGGGGTAAAGAATCTGACTTCCAATACAGGAGACACAGGAGACATGGTTTTGATCCTTGTGTGGAGAAGATTCTCCTAGAGGAGGATGTGGCAACCCACTCAAGTATTCTTGCTTGGGAATCCCATGGACAGAGGAGCCTGGAGGGCTATAGTCCATGGGGCTGCAAAGAGTTGGATATGACTGAAGTGACTTAGCATGCATGTTAAGTACGAGTATAAATAAGACCGGCCGATGTCTTCATGACGTTCACAGAATAGTCCTAGAGAAAGACGTGGATGAGAGTTGTGTTCCCGCCCCCATGCAGGAAGAGGGCCTGGTCTGATGTGCTTCTAGTAAGCTCGCTCAGCTCAGGGAGACTGACACCGCTTAGGGGCTCTGACATCCCTTTGGCCTGCATCTTTATCCAGTAAATGGTGTGTGTGGCTGCTGATGGGTGGGGACAGGTCTGCTGAGTAAGCTGAAGTGCTGTGTGCAGGGAATCAAGATGTGGCTCATTTTGGACCAAAAGTCAGGAGAACTGCAATTTGGTTTCCTTGCTCCTGATTCAGATGTTATATTTTGTTGTGGTTTGGAACCCCCCTAAACCTCCAGGAGACAATACCTGGTTCCTGCTCAGGGTTCCCAAAATGCCCCGTCCTTCACATTTTCAGGAGAATGATGTGGAAGTCTGCAGAAACTCTCCTCTCTCTCTTGCAGTTTTTCTCACTAATTAGTTTGGGGTTGAACATTTTACCTCTGGACAAAGTTTTACTGTTTTGTGAGACAAAAATCCTAAATTGAGGTGGAAATCTTTTTCTATCATGGGAAATGACTCAGGATGCAATCAGAACGTGTTTTGCTGATGGCAAGATTGGCAAACCTTGGCTCAGTGAAAAGTACGTGGTTTTTGCTCAGTGACGAAGCTGGCAAAAAGTCAAATGTTCCCGTTTCTCTCCACATGGGTGATTTTTGAGTATTTGCACTCTCCACTCACTGTGTGCGCTCTGTTTTCCTCTGGGGCTATAATTAGACCAACAGGGGTGAATATTTTAGCAGAAACATAAAGATTTGGGAAGATAAGAACTGCAGGATTGCATAAATCTAACTCTGGACACATTTCTTAGTACCTGCCTTCCTCTTCCCACCCTTGTTACATTTTTAAAATGTGAACTTTTTGGTAGATTTATATAAGCTAACACCTACCTACTGCTCTCTGAACACAACAGCTTATTTCAGCACTTGGCTGAAAGTGTCTGGTGACATCTAATGCAACTGATCCTGTCTAAAAGCTAGTTGCTGGGCTTCCCTGGTGACTCAGCGGTAAAGAATCCACTGGCCAACGCAGGAGACATGGGTTCGATCCTTGTTCCCAGAAGAGCCCACATGAGGCCGAGCAACCAAGCCCGTGCACCACAACTACAGAGCCTGAGCTCCAGAGCCTGGGAGCTGCAACTGCTGAGCCCGCGCGCCCTAGAGCCTGTGCTCCACAACAGGGGGAGCCAGCACAATGAGAAGCCTGTGTACCGCAACTAGAGAGTAGCCCCTGCTTGCTGTAGCTAGAGCAAAGGCTGAGCAGCAGTGAAGGCTCAGCACAGCCAAAAGTGAATAAATCGCTAAATAAATAAACATTTTTAAAAGCCAATTGCTATCCCAATTGGTGGGACAACAAGCAGGCGAAAATATCAGAGCTACAGCTTCCCAAACTTAGCAAGAAAAATTAGGAGTCTTCTTAATTCAAACAGTTGCTAACTAGTTGGCCTTTCTCAACTCGAAGAAATCATACAGCCAATGAAAGCATCAGGACCATCCGAAGCATATCTCCCCAAAGTAGCTGATATTTCATTCGTGTGTGGAAGTAACGTTACATCCACTAAAATGAACTAGTTTGTTAGGTGGGATTATTTGCCTAGCAAAACCCACTAGTTTTAGAAGGTGGTTGCTGTGCTGCAGCAATTTAAAAGTGGTGTTCTTTTCCAGGCCCGTCAACAAGAGAGCTGACATTTAGTTAGAAGTACCCGACTTTGAAAATTATTGCACCCTGTGACATGATGTGGAAAAACGACTAGTCTGGACTCTAGTACGTCTGCTCTTTCCTTAGGAACTGCTGATTAGGGAGGTTTCCTTTCCAAGTCTATTTCTGACTTCAGCCATTGTTCACATTAGAAATTAAGAAAAATAAGAGAAGCTTGATCCCTGGTTGTTGAGATGTTCAAAATAGTGTAAGAACCTGTGTGTGTATGTGCACAAGATAAGTATCCTCAGAATCTGTTACGGTATACTATGGATTGGGGTTCTGGAATCTTCCGCCTTCCAGAAAGACTTTAAGATATTTACGTAGTCTTTCCATCCCTCCTGCCAGGCTTTCTAGCCTTAAAGAGGAGTATTGTTCAAAAGAAAAGTTCCTGTGGCTGCATCTTTTCCAGACTGTGTGTGTGAAAATTAATATGATGCTAACTCCTTAAAGAAACTTTATATCCAAGTTACTTTTGAAGTAAAACATGGGGTATATTTTTTTTGCCATCAAAGATGAGAGATGTTTGCCCTTCTAATTTCTTGCTTGTCTTCTTTCTTATACACCCTTGAGATTCTCATCAGCCTCTGTTTCCAGCCAGCTATGCATACAACAGGATGAGAATCAAGTGTGTTAGTGCTGTTTGTTGCTCAGACGTGTCTGAGTCTTTGCGATCCCATGGACCGTAGCCACCCCCCCATGCTCCTCTGTTCTTGGGATTCTCCAGGCAAGAATATTGGAGTGGGTAGCTAATCCCTTCTCCTGGGGATCTTCCTGACCCAAGGACTGAACCTGGGTCTCCTGCATTGCTGCAGATTCTTTACCATCTGAGCCACCAGGGAAGCCCAAGGATGAGAATCTTAAGGGTGAAAATGTAACTCAGATGGCTTCCTCATGCAAATTCAGAACCAGCTGAGAACTAAGAACTAAGAACTAAAGAGTCAGAGATATAAAGTCACCTTGCTATTGATGAAGCCAGTTGGGTAACGTGGCTCTTGACTTGTAGGGGAAAGGGCTTGTGGACACATCCCACTTGGATTGAAGGTTGAAGCCCTTGGTTCCTGGCAGCCCCAACATCTCCAAGCTGCCACCACCAACCAAGTGTGATTACAGAGCAGAGAGAGGATCAGCATCATGCCCTTTGCAGTCGGGCAGGTTCCCGAGAGGACAAGCATCATCGCCTTATGCTGAGTGAGGTGGGGGGACAGGGAAGAAGGACAGGGAGGGCGAGTCCGGCTCAAGGGCCTCCTTGTGCAAGCTGGAGAGTGGGGAATAAATGTTCCTCTCTAACAGCAAGAGGAATGATCAGTCCTTTGAACTGAAATATTCAGGAAGAGTGATCTATGCTGAGACTTGGCTCTGAAGTGCATTTCCCTCTGGTAGGATGTTTTCTTTGATCCCAGCAGTCTTGTTTGCACCTGGTGGCCAGTGTGGCTGTTAGCAGAGCTCCTGTGAATCTCACACCTGTCCCAGTGTGGGTGACAAATCCCACAGTGCCCACAGCTTTGGGGATGAAGGGGTCGATAGACTCCATCTCCTTGGACAGCCTGACAGTAAGCTCTGGCTTGTGTTGTTCTTGGAGTTCGCGATTGTTTTCCAGGCCATCCATGTGGAGGAAATTCCTAATAGTGAGAACTGAAAGCATAAACAATACTGACAGTGTTGTTACCGCAACTTCCCGTGAGACTTGGGCAAAGACCTTTCCAGACTGTCTATCATGTCCTACTGGACCAACATTTTTTTCATTTCAGAGATGGGTGATTTAAAGAGAATTTCCTCCCTTTCCACAAGCACAGCTGCAGCATTTATTGACAGGTTTTGTCTTTTATGACATAGGGATTAGGATGGTATTAAGTCTCCAGAGAGCATGGCATTCCTGGAGGAGGGAACATAAGAAATAAACTGAGGAGTGGGGCTGGGGGAAAGCAGACCCCAAGGTGACTTTATGGGTTGTCCTGGAAAAGTGACATTTAAGCCAGGAGAGAGAATCCCACCACAGCTTGGGAAAAGAGATAATGTTAGAGTAAGAAATAAGAAGGAAGGAGAAATAAAGATGGGGTATGCGTCCTGAAGGAATCACACGAGTTCCTTGGTCAGCAGCAGCAGACTGGAAGCAAGGCTGCTGAGTCCAGACCCGTGCCTCTCCCGTGCCTGCGTGACCGTGGGACCCCTGGCTGCTCCACTGTTATTGCAGTTCATGAATATGGTTCACCTTTGGGAGTTAGATCACTGGTTAGAGAGAACTGGTTCAAAAAACCTGGGTTCAAATCCTGATTCTCCCTTCTGAATCTCTTCATGTTTGTAAGATAAGAACAGTGAGGTAACCTCACTAGGGATGGGTAAGCTGAATGTGATGCATTTTCTAGCACAGTGCCGAGTTACTCTATCTTCTTTTGAATTATAAAATGGAGGCTTCAAAGATTCTTTTTTTTTTTTTTACTTTTTTTATGTAGTAAAAGTCACATAAAATATTATTTTCACCATATTTAACTGTACAGCTCAGTGGCAGTAAGTACATTCACATGGTTGTACAACTCCCATCATCATCCACCTCTCGAACTTTTCACCTTCCTAAACTGAAATTCTGTCCCCATTAACCACTAAATCCCCCTTTCTACTCCCTACTCCTTCATCCCACAGGCCCTGGCGTCCACCGATGTACTTTATGACTCTATGAATTTGACTATCTAGTACGTCATAAGTGGAATCGAACAGTATTTGTCTGCAGCTATAAGACTGAAGGCAGGAGAAGGGGATGGCAGAGGACGAGATGGTTGGCTGGCATCACCGACTTGATAGACATGAGTTTGAGCAAGATCTGGGAGTTGGTGATGGACAAGGAAGCCTGCTCTGCTTCAGTCCATGGGGTCGCAAAGTCGGGCACGACTGAGTGACAGAACTGATTGAATATTGGAATGCAGTTTTAAGATTACCTTAATATATGTCCCATGAACAGATTGTGCTTTCTCTCCCCCACTCCCATGCTACGGTAGGTTCTCATTAATTACCTATTATTACACAGTAGTGTATATGTGTAAATCCCAATCTCCCAATTTATCCCCTCCCTTTCCCCCACCCTTGGTGTCCATGTTTGTTCTCTATGTCTGAGTCTCTATTTCTGTTTTGCAGATAGATTCATTTGGACCTAGAGAGTCATACAGAGTGAAGTAAGTCAGAAGGAGAAAAGTGCTTATCGTATATTAATGTATATATGTGGTTTCAAACATCCTTGATGATTCTGTTTCATGGGTCTTTGGAAGCTGAGGAAGGTGGTTGGTAGGATAGTTCTTTTTAGTTATTTCCATCAGGTACATGAAGAGCATTTTCTGTGGGAGCCTCTCACTGGGTCTGCTAGATTAGATTAATTATTTGCTGTGGATTAAACTGGATGTTAATTATGGGTTCAGATAAGATCCTGGTGTGTTTATCCAAGGCAAAGTTAAGACTTTACTTTTTTCTAATGATTCTGATAGAGAAAGGGGAAGGTTATTCTCTGAGCATGAAAAAGGTATAAATAGCCACAGCTGGTTTAATTACAACTAGGAAGAGATCAGAGGAAAGAAAAAAGATGAGGTGTATGATCCCATGATATGCTAATTAGAGATTTTCATATATGTTGCTTTGCAAAATACTGTGATATCATGTACTTTGGCAAAGACCTTGAAGAGGAAAATTGTACTTTTTTTTTTTTTAATGAGCTCCTACTTTCTCTGAAGATAGTAACTTTTCAAACCACACTGGTCAGGCTGAAAAAAATGATTTTTCTGCAGTTGCTTTACAGTCAGGTCTTTGCCATCATGGTGACTGAAGTGAAAGTGCTGATTAAGGGCTCAGCAGGAAGGTGACACGTGCAAAATCGTAATAGGAAGGTGGCAGCGATTCAACCGTTGGGTCATTTACTTTGGCAACGGTCATTAGCAGGTGACAGGACTGTGGGGGAGGGGACATCCCAATTATGTTACACTGCCTTTCCTTATTTCTCCAATTCTACTCCTGAAGTCATTTTGCTTTTTTTTTTTACTCTTGTTGTTTGCCTATCTATCTTTCCAGTAAGATTTTAAGCTGTGTCAAGACTTAAATGAGACATGTATTCATCAATGAATCCCTTAGCATTTTGCACAATACTTTGCAGTAATAGTTGCCTAATAAAGGTAGGTTGAATTGAATTTTCAAATATCTGGTACCCTGTCAATGTATTCCATGGTTCAGTTGGTGACAAGCACGGGAGAGACATGAGGTGGGCTTTGTACTTGGCCTAAGAGAGTTTAAAATGAACTTTTGTTTCAGCCTATGGATTCTTATTTTGCATTTGACTGAGTTGTTTGAATGCACTTCTGGTCAGGAGCTGAGGCTGGTACCCAAATCAGCTGATAGTGAAAACACCCCAAGAGAAAGAATCAAAAGAGCTGAAATCAGCTGATAACTGATTCTAATTCTGGACACACCTTGGTAACAGTAAAAGCTTCTTGATAACTCTAGTCTCACAAGATGTGTTTTAATCCCCTTTATTTTTATGTCTTCTCATAGGAGAGATGGATTTAGGTCACTTTGCTATGTTATGTGGAAGGATCATTTATGCTTTTTACCATGGTAGCAAGATTAGCTCTTGGCTCTTAGTGAGGCTGGGCTGAATCATCTGTTGGTCTTTTTCCCATGAACTGGTCAAGTGCAAAGTTAGGACCCATCAGTACAGATTGAACTTTGAGGCTCGGTCATTAGTACATGTCTGATTAATTTCCTTTACTCTCACATTTGTCAGAGACAAAGCATTTCCCTTGCTTGAAAACATTCCCCTCCTCCTTCATTGGGGCTTATTGATCGGTGGCTGGACAGAAGTCATTTCTTCTGGCCCCCAATTAATGGGAATTCCCCTGTAGATGCTCCCACTGAAAGCATCAGCTTTGTTAGACTCCTGCAAGGAGGGAAAAGATCAGGTTTCTTCTTTTCTGCACAGGCCTTAACAGCTTTTTCAGAATCTTCATCCTTTTCCCCTTCTCCCCTCAGCCAGCCGGGAGAGCTGGTGACAAGACATTGATTTTGAACCGAGGGATGGGATTGAAGGCTGCTCCTACTTCTTCCACAGTCAATGCATTAATAAACAGCTCAGAAAATAACATGTCAGCTCAGATTTCCTCTCTCAGCGGTGAATAACATTTCAGAACCCTTTGGAGGTGCTCATGACTGCAGTGCATTATTTGTGATAGGTCCCTCCTTCCCCCCACAGCATGTGAATTCATTTCCTCTTCCTTTTCCTAAGCCAGCGTGGTAATGTTTCCTGCTTGCCCGAGCATCGTTCTCTAAGCGAGGGATCAAATCTTTGTCCTTGTGTTTTAGCTCCACATTATGAATGCTTGAGGGAACCATTGAACAAGACTCTGAATTTTAACCATTAAAAGTTGGGAGAAGGAGAAGGTAGGATGAATTGTGAGACTAGAACTGCCATATATGCACTGCCCGTGTGTAAAACAGATAGCTAGTGGGAAGCTTCTCTATAGCCCAAGGAGATCAGCTGCGTCCTCTGTGATGACCTAGTGGGGTGGAATAGGGGTGGCTGGGAGGGAAGCTTAAGAGGGAGGGGATGTAGGTATACATATAGCTGATTCACGCTGTTGTAAGCAGAAACTAATACAACATTGTAAAGCAATTATTCTCCAATTAAAAAATAAAATTTTTAAAAAGTTGGGACAAAATGATGAAAATCACATTCAACCCAGCTTTTTTCTAAATGACAAGTTACCTAATAGTTATCTTAGCTCCTAATATTAAGTAACTACTTACACAGCAAGCTGGGTCTGTTGCCTGCTACTGATGCTGAAACCAGAAGTATTGAAAGTAATGATTATTACTTTATATGAAAAATTAAGCTTGAGATCAGAATTGAGGTCAATGTATAATAATCATAGCTCACATTTATCAAGTGATTATGAATTAGGTACTTAGTAATTACTTTATGTGCATTATCTTGTGGAATTCCAACAATGTCCTTAAGAGGTAGGTGCTATTACTATTATTATTTTGCAGTTGAGGCATCTCTGGGTTAGAGTTTTAAGTGACTGGATCCAAGGTTGTGTGGACAGGACATAGAGAGAGTGGTACTCCAGCTGCTGTCCACTTGCTCCCAATAAGTACAGTAAGCCAAGCACTGTTCTATTTTCAGATAGATTGTGAGAGGTTGAAACTTAAGAATCTGCCTGCCAAGCAGGAGACCCAGGTTCGATCCCTGGGTTAGGAAGATCCCTGGAAAAGGAAATGCCAACCCACTCCAGTATTCTCACCCGGAAAATCCCATAGACAGAGAAGCCTGGTGGAGTACAGTCCATGGGGTCACAAAGAGAATAAACTTACACCTGTCAGCTGCTGCTGCTGCTAAGTCTCTTCAGTCGTGTCCAACTCTGTGCGACCCCAGAGATGGCAGCCCACCAGGCTCCCCCATCCCTGTTGGCTACTAACTGGTTAATATCAGTTTCTGGGACACAGTTTTCTCAATAGCTGTCACTGGCATGAGGATTACTCTACTTCTCTTAACATTTGCTTTTATTTAAATTCTAGGATATTGACAAATACATGTATTTCAGTCAAAGGGTAGGTGATTGGTTTAACAGAAGAGGACTATGTCACTTCCTGGAAGGAAGGTTGGAGACTTAAGATTGGTCTTAAAGAATGGGCAGGATTCAGAATGATTAAAAAGAAGTGATGGAGGCTTTCCGGGTGGTTCAGTGGTTAAGATTTTGCCTTCCAAAGAAAGAGGTGTAGGTTCGATCCTGGGTCAGGGAGCTAAGTTCTCATATGCTTATGGCCAAAAAACCTAAACATAAAACTGAAGCAACATGGTAACACATTCAATCAAGTCTTTAAAAATGGCCCACATCACAAAAAAATCTAAATAAATACATAAAAGAAATGATGATGGTGAGTTATCTGCTACCACATGGTAAAGTGTGGATAAACTGGGTCTTTTCAACATTATCTTCAAAAGAAGATGGTTTTCTTCTTAGGTGAATGAAAAGCACTTTTCATTCAATCCATTGTAATGCATTTACTGTCCTTTTTGCCTGTGGCCCTTTCCAGTGCTGCAGTTTTGTACAGTATGTGGTGATCACGTGTCAGCTTTTGGCTTCTAACATTTAAACTCTTTCTTAGTGAAGAGGCCTTCACTGTGCAGATCTTGGTGGGAGGGAGGGCCAAGAACCCCCACAGAAGCCGCAGAAGGGGACAAAGTTCCCCTGTCTTTGCTTCTTGACCTTGACCACAACATGAACTTGGCCAGTCAGATGCTCCTGGCCAATACTGTGAAAGTGTCTGCAGAAATTTACAGCAATGATGAGTGCCCAGAGTGGGTGGGGGTAGGGAGGGTGACACCATCAGTTCTGGAGCCCTAAACAGATTTTCTGGTGCAAATATGGATGGATTCTGGGCTCTCAAGCTTGTTCTGTTTTCTGTCAATATCCTTAGAGCATTCTTCAGACTTCCCAGAATTTTCTTTTCTGCTACCCAGTATTTCACAGATACATTTATTTAATATCAGCATTACTGAAATATTATTTATATACCATACAATTCTCACAATTGGCTTTTTATACATGTAATTATAAGTAGAAACTGGCACAAATCCCCTTTAAGAAATGTACAATTGGATTTTCAATATAGAATTATTTTTTTAAAAAATCGATACAAAACACATTACAGAAAATTTGTGAAACAAAAAAGAATGATCTATAACCTACCATTATAATATAATTATTATGTTTCTGGCTTTTATATTCCTTTTTAAAAACTATAGACATTCCTAGTTATCCTTATGTTTCATCCAGTCTAAAAAGATGCTTACTTGACCACAGCTCTCCCAGGGAACACGGTTATTCACAAGATTCTGGGGGATCTATTTTAAAAATGTTGAAAATGAAGGACCAAGGTTGATCTGCCCCCTTGCCCAATTAGCTTTCATTGAGAAAACTGGCAGCCTGCTTTCAGAAAAGTTTTGTTCACAGATAAAAGAAAAGTTGTGTGCAAAAAAGTCTTAAACTACACAAGGATGAAAATGTACAGGCCATTAAGGAAGGTGGGTTTCTAAAAGAAAAGGTTGGTTTCTAAGGGAGAAGGTGAGTGACAAAATCCTGGTCATGACTTATTCGGATGCATCCATTCAAATCAGATGATCACGATTACATTAAATGGTGCAGGTATGTATCCATGGGCTGGGTATAGGAAGATAAAGAATCTCTGAGCAATGAACTTCCTTGCTGGTCCAGTGGCTAAGACTCTGTGATCCCAATACAGGAAGCCCAGGTTCAATCCCTGGTCAGGGAACAAGATCCCACATGCCATAACTAAGAGTTCATAGCTACAACTCAAAATCCTGTGCAGAGCAGCTAGGACCTGGCACAGCCAAATAAACAAATAAATATAAACATTTAAAAATAGTCACTGAGCAGAGTCTCTTCTCTTAAAGATAATAATCAAGTTGGCACGATGAGACATAACCTTGGACAACTAAAGGACATACTCTACAGTGCACAGGCATTTGTAAGGGCAGTGGAAGTTGGTGCCAGTGAGATTTATGACTTACAGTTCTCAGGAAGGGCTGCTTGGACAAGAGGCCTTTCAGATACACCTGGAAGAACTGGCAAGATTTGGGAGGATGGACAGAAAGAGGAAGGGCAAGTTGAGGGGCCAGTTATATTAGAGATGCAAAGATGTGCTGCCTTATAAAAGGCTGCTTAGGGCTTCCCAAGTGGCTCAGTGGTAAAGAATCCATCTGCCAGTCCAGGAGACACAAGAGACATAGGTTTGATCTCTGGGTCAGGAAGATCCCCTGGAGAAGGAAATGGCAACCCACTCCAGTATTCTTGCCTGGAGAATTCCACAACAGAGGAGCCTGGTGGACTGCAGTCCATGAGGTCGTGGAGAGTTGGACACGACTGAGCACAAACAGGGGTGGATCTCCCAGCCCAGCTTCAGTTGTGGAGCAACAGGGCTTGTGTCAAGGGTTCTCATACTTCAGGGTCCTGAGACCCCTTGACACTTTAAAAAATTACTTAACATGTCAAAGAATTTGTTGTTTATGTGAGTAATTTCTATCCACATTTACTAGATTTGAAGTTAAAAATGAGATATTGGAAAGATTTATTACTTGACTTAAGAATAGCAAACTCTTACAAGGTCAATATAAGTGACATTTTTGGGAAAAATAATTCTGTTTTCTAAAACAAACATTTTAGTGAGAAGAGTGGCATTGTTTTTGCAGATCTTGGTAGAAGACAGCTGGTTTCTTTTATCTGCTTCTGCATTCAGTCTGTTGTAGTTTGTTGTTTTGGTCAAAATAGCTGGAGGAAATCTGGCCTCACCTAGATTTATTAGAAAGGGTAGAAGGATTTGAATAGCATTTTCAGATCCTTGTGAATATTCTTTGATACTACACTAGAATTTGACAAGAAGTAATTTCTTAAAGGTTGGTTGCAGTTGTGGAATTTGAAACCTTATCAATGAATTTTGCCATGTTGTAATCCATTGGTTTCTTGTGCACTGAGGTTGGGTCTTTAACCTGTGTATAATTTTGTAACTTCATACACTGGTTATTTGGAAAATATTGATTCAATGAGTTGTACAGATCTTCCAAATGCTGCCATATTCCCTTAAAAAGCATCAGAAGATTACATCGGGTACATGTCCTTCCATCTCATTAACAAAGTCTCTAAATACTGGGAAGTTCTCAAGCTCATGGTGGCAGACAGAGATTTTTATCATTGGCAGCAAGTTCTATAAGTATTATTCCTTGAAGTGACAAGGTCATGTCATTCTTTTTAGGACAATGCCTCACAAATACCCAAGTCTGAAGGACCATTGTTGGCCAGTCAATAGTCCTTTCAGGTAAAAGTCTATTCCATGAAAAAAGAGCCTTGTTTGGCTCACAACTGAGATGGCTGCACTTCAGTTTTCTTCCTTAGGCAGCAGAAGTGCCATATGTATACTTCTTGTCTTGTTGTGCTAAATATTGTTCATTTACGCTAAATATTGTTCAATACACTAAAGGTGTTCATTCAAGAATTGAGGTTTAATAATATTAATAATTGCCCTCATCACATCAAGGACATTCTTAAGTTCTTACATGGCACTGACTTTTTTCAGTGACAGTGAAGACTCCCAGGAAAGACCACTAATACCACCGGAGTCTTGATTCGTGTAAAGGAATTCTACCCACCTCTGCTGTTACACTATCAGTGCAAATATCAGAATGAAAATGGCAAATAATGCCTTCATGTTATGATGAAAATTGTTTTGGCCTCATCATTCCTCTGAAATGGTTTTGGAGACCTCAGGGCTCTGTGGAACACACTTTGAGAACTACTGACTTAGCTTTAATAAGTGTATCTTATGCACCAGGTACTTCTCTACTCTCTTTAGGAGGGGATATTACTCTCCCACTTTACCCAGGAGGATGCTGAGGTCCAGAGGTTACCTGTCCAAGGTCGAACAGGTGGGATGTGGCAGAGGCCTCATCTGACTTCCGTCCAGGGGTGCCTGAGCCTTGCTTCTGAGATGGGCTGGATTGTTGTCATTTGCATGGAGCCCAGGGCTGGTGGCTGCAGCTCCAGTCCACATTCATAGTAAATGTGCGATCAGTCAATGTAGCCAGTAATCTGTAATCAGCCAGTGCCCTGTTAGGAAAGACGGACCGCAGACAAAAGCATCAGCTTTGGGGGATTCTTACAAATTCTTTGTGCTAGAAACCTCCACTGCCTTCAGCATCCACTCACCCTTTCTTACCCTTGGGGACTTGCAGCCCCAAGATAATGTGCACTTTTACAAGCCTGGTTCAGCCTGGAGGGAGGAGAACGGCCTTGTGGAGAAAGCTTCCCGAAGGAGCTTTGGAGTGGGGAATGCTGGCAGCCAGCCTGTGATGTGTGTCCCCCAACCTCAGGATTCTCCATCCCTCTGGTTTCCTACTCCATCTTCTGCTCAGAGCCAAGAGCCAGGGTGCTCCCTAATGGAGCCGCCCATGATGGGGAGAAAGTGGGATGTGGGTCTGGAAGGTGGCCAACACGAAGAATGGGGAAGAGTTCCTTGATCAGCATGCTTTGTATTTCAACTTGGTTTACATCTATGCTTTATTCAAACAGCTGGAAGATATACTACTTGTCCACACCAGTGCTAGGGATGTATTTCAGACATGATGATGCTTCTCAGGGGCCTGTAAAGGCAAACAGAGCTTCTCCTACAGGGCTGCCTTTAGTTCTTGCTTTACAGAGTTTGGAAAAATCCTCCTGTCCCTGGGAACCATAGCCCACTCTGTGTGTGTGTGCATGTCCAACTCTTTGTGATCCCATGGACCCTAGCCTGCCAGGCTCCTCTGTTCATGGGATTCTCCAGGCAAGAATACTGGAAGGGATTGCCATTTCCTTCTCCAGGGGATCTTCCCAACCCAGGGACTGAACCCGGGTTCCCTGCATTGGCAGGCAGATTCTTTACCAAATTCTGAGCCACCAGGGAAGCCCAGCCCATTCTGTACCCCTTCGCCCTCTCCCTGACTGACTCTGTGTCAGGGACTCCCCACCTGAAGTTCCTAAATGGCAGTGGAGGCTGGTACTTTTTTTCTGATCCTGGCATCATGCCTCCATTTGTCTGAGATCTCGATAAGTCTCTCTCTCCAGATGATTCCAGGATCTCAGTCTCAAATATTTCCTGCTTGTTTCCCAGCTCCCTCAGCCTTCTTGGTGTACCCACGACTCACTGGTTAACAACACCCATCTTCTTTGAAGGTAAACACATTGACCAATTCAGTTCAGTCACTTAGTCGTGTCCGACTCTTCGCGACCCCATGAATCACAGCACGCCAGGCCTCCCTGTCCATTACCAACTCCTGGAGCACTCAAACTCATGTCCATTGAGTCAGTGATGCCATCCAGCCATCTCATCCTCTGTTGTACCCTTCTCCTCCTGCCCCCAATCCCTCCCAGCATCAGAGTCTTTTTCAATGCTAGTAAGTAGTTTAAATAATTGAAGAAAGGTGGGAGGAGCAGAATTGAAGCACTTTTCTGGATGGACTCAGAGCTGAGACATCTCTGTGTTATCTAGACACATCATCTGAAGGTCACTGCGGTGGTTAATCTTGAGTTAACTTGGCCAGGCTATGGTGCAAAGTTGTTGGGTCAAACACTAGCTATATATTTTGCTGTGAAGGTCTTGAGGGTCCTTTTTAGATGTGATTAACATTGAAATCAGTAGACTTTAAGTAAAATAAATTAGCCTTCATAATGTGGGTAGATCTCATCCAATCAGTTGAAGGCCTTAAGAGAAAAGATTGAGGTCTCTCAAGGAGGAAGAATTTCTGCCTTCAGTCTACCTTTGGACTTCTGTTGCAATATCAGTTCTTTCCTGAGTCATCTGTCCTGTAAATTTAAGAACTGACATCCTCCACAAACACATGAGTCAATTCCTTAAAGTAATTCTCTCTCCCTCTGTCTCTCCATAAACATATATACATGGATACATTCTATTGATTCTGCTGGTTTCTCTGAACCCTAACTTAAACGCACTGGAATCTAAGCTTACTGGGAAAGTATTATTTGGTTCTCACAACAACTCTCTTTAGGTTAAAAAATTATGCACATCTTTTAAGGGATTGTAGTGATGAGTTTAATATTTCAAGCCCATGGCAGCACATTAGAATCAACTGGGGAGACTAAATATTCTGGTGCCTAGGCCCCACACCAGAAAATGAAGAATCTCTAATGTTTGATCCAGGACTGGGGTTTTAAAAGCTTCAGGGCTATCCAAGTGCGAAGCCAGGGTCAAGGACCAGTGAATTTTCCAGAGGGAAAGGCAGTGCTGAGAAAGCACAAAGACAGTCTTTCTTCCTGGGGCATCAAATGCAGCCACCTATAAGGGACAAATTAACCAGGAACAATATTCATGCTGATTACACCTCTTCACCCCTGGCATTCACCGCCAGCTCACTGGAACATTCGGTTTCCGGAAACCTATAATTTATGGAATTCTTTGAAGATGTCTCTGTGAATAATGCATGTCTATCCACCGTCCATCAAATGATTTTGTCATTCCGAGTGGGTATGGCCAATATGAATAGTCAGAATTGAGCTCCTGCTGGACTTGAAGGAGGATCACCCTTCTATTCATAATTACCTTATGTCATTGGGAAAAAAAAGAGCTCTGCCCTGGATTCACAAAAGACGTTGGTTTGACACGTTACCTTACCTTAACCATAGGCTACTGTACAGGTTAAAAAAAATAATATCTTTTGAAACTGACTGGAGTTATATTCATTTCCCCCTAAGATAAATAGACTCTGTTGAACATATTCATTTTTTCAAAGACCATTCAGTATCCAGGAACGTGCATCTGATCTTTAGGTGGGTGGTGCTGTCAGAGAGAGATGAAGTGAGTAAAGGCAAATTAGTGAAGGTTGTGCTTTTTCTGGATGGACTCAGAGCTGAGACATCTCTGTGTTATCTAGACACATCATCTGAAGGTCACTGCGGTGGTTAATCTTGAGTTAACTTGGCCAGGCTATGGTGCAAAGTTGTTGGGTCAAACACTAGCTATATATTTTGCTGTGAAGGTCTTGAGGGTCCTTTTTAGATGTGATTAACATTGAAATCAGTAGACTTTAAGTAAAATAAATTAGCCTTCATAATGTGGGTAGATCTCATCCAATCAGTTGAAGGCCTTAAGAGAAAAGATTGAGGTCTCTCAAGGAGGAAGAATTTCTGCCTTCAGTCTACCTTTGGACTTCTGTTGCAATATCAGTTCTTTCCTGAGTCATCTGTCCTGTAAATTTAAGAACTGACATCCTCCACAAACACATGAGTCAATTCCTTAAAGTAATTCTCTCTCCCTCTGTCTCTCCATAAACATATATACATGGATACATTCTATTGATTCTGCTGGTTTCTCTGAACCCTAACTTAAACGCACTGGAATCTAAGCTTACTGGGAAAGTATTATTTGGTTCTCACAACAACTCTCTTTAGGTTAAAAAATTATGCACATCTTTTAAGGGATTGTAGTGATGAGTTTAATATTTCAAGCCCATGGCAGCACATTAGAATCAACTGGGGAGACTAAATATTCTGGTGCCTAGGCCCCACACCAGAAAATGAAGAATCTCTAATGTTTGATCCAGGACTGGGGTTTTAAAAGCTTCAGGGCTATCCAAGTGCGAAGCCAGGGTCAAGGACCAGTGAATTTTCCAGAGGGAAAGGCAGTGCTGAGAAAGCACAAAGACAGTCTTTCTTCCTGGGGCATCAAATGCAGCCACCTATAAGGGACAAATTAACCAGGAACAATATTCATGCTGATTACACCTCTTCACCCCTGGCATTCACCGCCAGCTCACTGGAACATTCGGTTTCGGAAACCTATAATTTATGGAATTCTTTGAAGATGTCTCTGTGAATAATGCATGTCTATCCACCGTCCATCAAATGATTTTGTCATTCCGAGTGGGTATGGCCAATATGAATAGTCAGAATTGAGCTCCTGCTGGACTTGAAGGAGGATCACCCTTCTATTCATAATTACCTTATGTCATTGGGAAAAAAAAGAGCTCTGCCCTGGATTCACAAAAGACGTTGGTTTGACACGTTACCTTACCTTAACCATAGGCTACTGTACAGGTTAAAAAAAATAATATCTTTTGAAACTGACTGGAGTTATATTCATTTCCCCCTAAGATAAATAGACTCTGTTGAACATATTCATTTTTTCAAAGACCATTCAGTATCCAGGAACGTGCATCTGATCTTTAGGTGGGTGGTGCTGTCAGAGAGAGATGAAGTGAGTAAAGGCAAATTAGTGAAGGTTGTGCCCCAGGACTAACCTCTCCTTGGTCTGAAGGGCTAGCCCATTGTTGCTACCAAGGTTCCCTCTGTGAGATCCTTGGCCTCTGACCCTTGTCCTAATTTATTGAGGTGAAGCTGAGAAGTGGAGCTATTTTTACTTTTGGCCACAATGACAGTCAGCACCACATGGAGAATAAGTGTGCTGGGCAGCAAAGTTATAAGGGATGTGAGTGTGGGCGTTCATTCTTTGCCCATAGCAGTGGCTCTGAGGGGTGTTTCCCATCCCAGGCGGGGTTCCAGGCTGGGAAGGTGTGTGTGCACAAGGTAGAGGAACATGCTACTGCATACCTGCTGCGACGCAACCCTGACCTGTGAAAATGCCACCCTCCACCTGTGACTGTCTGCCTGTCATGTGCGACAATGCTACCTCTTTGCAGGATGTGCTTATCATGATGAGCTCATGTGGTCATTCTCATTCTGTTCTAGGAATATCATTGAAAAAACTAGCAATATCACTGAAAAAGACCCCTATTCTGGGAAAGATTGAGGGCAGGAGGAGAAGGGGATGACCGAGGATGAGATGGTTGGATGGCATTACCAACTCAATGGGCATGAGTTTGAGCAAACGCCAGGTGATGGTGAAGGACAGGGAAGCCTGGCATGCTGCAGTGCATGGGGTCATAGAGAGTTGTACATTTCTTAGTGACTGAACTACAACCAAAGAATATCATCCTTTGGGTGCAAAAGAAATCTTGAAGAAATAATGACATCCAGTCTGTGTCTGTCCTCACAAAATCAAGGAATGGCAGCCCCATGGCTGGAACCCAATCCTAACACCTATTTCAACACTCTTAAAACCAATGTGATATTTATCTGCTCCTTTTAACCAGGAAAGAGGTAGTGTTTATGTTTGCCTGTGGAAGGAGGAAGAGGTCTTCTGAAGAGAGAAAGAAGTTAGGGGTAGCTGGTTACATCCTTGCTTTGGATCCTAGGAGCAGGTGGAATTCCAGGGTCTTCTCACCTGTGAGGCTGCCCAAGTGCTCTCAGGATATCTGGTTCCTGCCTAGCAAGGGAAGTGGGTCTAGGGATGTTTCTTTCATTCTGAACCAGTCCTGGAGGGTCCCTGTGGCTGCCGTGATTAGACATTTTTCCAAAATATAGAAGGAACTTATACAACTTAACATAAAACAAACAATCCAGTTAAAAATTGGCAAAAGACCTGATTAGACATTTTTTAAAGACAAATAGATGGCCAAGAGACAAATGAAAGGATGCTCATCATCCCTAATCATCAGGGAAATGCAAATCAAGAACACAATGCTATATCACCTCACACCTGTCCAATGGCTATTTGTCTTATTTATCAAAAAAGACAACAAGTAACAAGTGTTGATGAGGATGTAGAGAAAATGGAACCCTTGTGCACTGTTGACGAGAATGGAAATTGGTACAGCCAGTATGAAAAACAGTATGGAGTTTCCTCAAAAAACTAAAAATAGAACCAGCATATAATTCAGCAGTTCCACTTCTGGCTAGTTTTCCAAAGAAAATACTAATTTGAAGAGCTACATGCATCCCTATGTTCACTGCAGCATTACTTACAATTGCTACGATATGCAAGCAACATAAATTTCCATTGATAGATAAATAGAGAAAATCATATATATATATATATATATATATATATGTACATCTGTATGGCTGTAAAGGTGGCACTAGTGGTAAAGAATCCACCTGTCAATTCAGGAAACACAAGAGGCATGGGTTCTATCCACTGGTCAGGAAGATCCCCTGTAGGAGGAATATGTATATCTAATATTCAGTTCAGTTCAGTTCAGTCACTCAGTCATGTCTGACTCTGCGACCCCATGGACTGCAGCACACCAGACTTCCCTGTCCATCACCAACTCCCAGAGCTTACTCACACTCATGTCCATTGAGTCAATGATGCCATCCAACTATCACATCCTCTGTTAACCCCTTCTCCTCCCACCTTCAATCTTTCCCAGAATCAGGGTTTTCTCAAATGAGTCTGTTCTTTGCATCAAGTGGCCAAAGTATTAGAGTTTCAGCTTCAGCATCAGTCCTTCCAATACCTATTCAATATTAATTGAATATTCAAGTAATATAGAATATCTAAGTAATGAAGCATATTACTCAGCCATACAAAGAATGAAATCTTGCTATTTTTGACAACATAAATGAACCTAGAGAGTATTAAGGTAAGTCAAATAAGTCTAACAGAGAAGTAAAAATATCATGATTTCACTTACATGTGGAATCTAAAACAAAACAAATATACATAGCAAAACAGAAACAGATTCATAGACACAGAGAACAAACAGGCGGTTGCAGAGAAGAGGAGGAGGAAGGGTTGAGTGAAATAGGCGACTGAGACTAAGATGCAAACTTCAGTTACAAAATAAATGAGTCATGGAGATAAAATGTACAGTCAATAACACTGTAATAACTGTGGGGGCAAGTGGTAACCAGAGGTATTGTGGTGATTATTTTGTAATGTATAGAAATAGTGAATCACTATGTTGTATATGTGGAAGTAATACAGCATTGTTGGGCTTCCCAGGTAGCACTAATGGTAAAGAACCTACCTGCCAATGCAGGAGACTTAAGAGACATGGGTTCGATCCCTGGGCTGGGAAGATCACGTGAAGGAGGGCACAGCAACTCATTCCAGTATTCTTGCCTGGAGAATCTCATGGACCGAGAAGCCCAACAGGAGCTGAACACGATTCCAAAGAGTCAGACACGACTAAGCGAATTAGCAGCACATGTTGTGCACTTGGAAGTAACACAGCATTGTAGGTCAGCTACACTTCAATAAAAAGCAAACAAAACAAAACACAGAAAGAGAAAAACAGCCTTAAAGAGGGCAAGAGAAAAAGAAAGAAGAAAATGGAAGGATATCTTCAGTTCAGCTCAGTTCAGTCGCTGAGTCGTGTCCGACTCTTTTCGACCCCATGAATCACAGCACGCCAGGCCTCCCTGTTCATCACCATCTCTCGGAGTTCACTCAAACTCACGTCCATCGAGTCCATGATGCCATCCAGCCATCTAATCCTCGGTTGTCCCCTTCCCTCCTGCCCTCAGTACCTCCCAGCATCAGAGTCTTTTCCAATGAGTCAACTCTTCCCATGAGGTGGCCAAAGTACTGGAGTTTCAGCTTTAGCATCAGTCCTTCCAAAGAAAATCCAGGGTTGATCTCCTTTAGAATGGACTGGTTGGATCTCCTTGCAGTCCAAGGAACTCTCAAGAGTCTTCTCCAATACCACAGTTCAAAAGCATCAATTCTTTGGCACTCAGCCTTCTTCACAGTCCAACTCTCACATCCATACATGACCACTGGAAAAACCATAGCCTTGACTAGACGGACCTTTGTTGGCAAAGTAATGTCTCTGCTTTTGAATATACTATCTAGGTTGGTCATAACTTTTCTTCCAAGGAGTAAGCATCTTTTAATTTCGTGGCTGCAGTCAAAATCTGCAGTGATTTTGGAGCCCCCCAAAATAAAGTCTGACACTGTTTCCACTGTTTCCCCATCTATTTCCCATGAAGTGATGGGACCAGATGCCATGATCTTTGTTTTCTGAATGTTGAGCTTTAAGCCAACTTTTTCACTCTCCTCTTTCACCTTTAAGTCTGACACTGTTTCCACTGTTTCCCCATCTATTTCCCATGAAGTGATGGGACCAGATGCCATGATCTTTGTTTTCTGAATGTTGAGCTTTAAGCCAACTTTTTCACTCTCCTCTTTCACCTTCATCAAGAGGCCCTTTAGCTCCTCTTCACTTTCTGCCATAAAGGTGGTGTCATCTGCATATCTGAGGATATTGATATTTCTCCCGGCAATCTTGATTCCAGCTTGTGCTGCTTCCAGCACATTGTTTCTCATGATGTACTCTGCATATAAGTTAAATAAGCAGGTGACAATATACAGCCTTGACGTACTCCTTTTCCTACTTGGAACCAGTCTGTTGTTCCATGTCCAGTTCTAACTGTTGCTTCCTGACCTGCATACAGATTTCTCAAGAGGCAGGTCAGGTGGTCTGATATTCCCATCTCTTTCAGAATTTTCCACAGTTTATTGTGATCCACACAGTCAAAGGCTTTGACATAGTCAATAAAGCAGAAATATATGTTTTTCTGGAACCCTCTTGCTTTTTTCATGATCCAGCAGATGTTGGCAATTTGATCTCTGGTTCCTCTGCCTTTTCTAAAACCAGCTCGAACATTAGGAAGTTCATGGTCCACATATTGCTAAAGCCTGGCTTGGAGAATTTTGAGCATTACTTTATTAGCATGTGAGATGAGTGCAGTTGTGTGGTAGTTTGAGCATTCTTTGGCATTGCCTTTCTTTGGGATTGGAATGAAAACTGACCTTTTCCAGTCCTGTGGCCACTGCTAAGTTTTCCAAATTTGCTGGCATATTGAGTGCAGCACTTTCACATCATCATCTTTCAGGATTTGAAACAGCTCCACTGGAATTCCATCACCTCCACTATCTTTGTTCATAGTGATGCTTTCTAAGGCCCACTTGACTTCACATTCCAAGATGTCTGGCTCTAGATGAGTGACCACATCATCATTATTATCTGGGTCTTGAAGATCTTTTTTGTATAGTTCTTCCGTGTATTCTTGCCACCTCTTCTTAATATCTTCTGCTTCTGTTAGGTCCAGACCATTTCTGTCCTTTATTGAGCCCATCTTTGCATGAAATGTTCCCTTGATATCTCTAATTTTCTTGAAGAGATCTGAATACCTTACCCAATCAGCAATTGAAAAGCAGAAAATACTCTTCCTATCAGAGTAATGACACTTCCTTCTATTCCTAGTTTTCAAAAAGCTTTATCATGAATAGATGTTTGTTATTAAATGTATCTTGGAAAAAAAGATACATATACATATATACAGACACATATGCCTATATATTTATTATAAAAACCACAAAAACAGTTTAAGAAAACATCAAAATATTAGTGGTGATCGTCTCTGGGAGTGAGATTAATGGTGGTTTTCTTTTCTAATTTTTAACTTCATTGTATTTCTAAATTTTCTACATTGAAGACATGTTTGGTACCAGAATAAACTCAAATGTGATTAACGTACCAAAAGACCTCCATAGAGATTGTCCCACTAGTTTTCAGTCAGAAGATAGATAAAAGTTGGCAAAGGCCGGCGTATTTCCCATCTCCATCTCTTACTAATTCCTTTGTTCAGCATGTATTGAAAGACTCTGTCCCAAGGTTGTACAAGCACTGGGCACCCAAGGTTGAGCATGCTTTTGTCTCCCAGCAAGCACTGCTGAGTTCTGAAGGGCAAGGTCAGACATGACTGGGAGATGAAACAGATGAAATTGAGTAGGGCCCCAGCAAAATGGTAGGAGGGGCGAAATCATGAGGAAGGGGTTTAGAATCAACCCCCCTTGACCTGCCTTATCCACCAGAGACATTCAGAGGCCTCAAACACACCTTGTGCATATCAGGACCCAGAGACCCCACAGAGATGGAGCCAGAACTGTGTTTGAGTTTCTCCTGTCAAGGTATAGGTCAGCAGTGGCCTGCCGCAGGGGCAGGGGCTCTGGGTGCAGCAGACCTGCATATGGCATAAGCCCTCTTGGAGGAGGTTGCCATAAACCCACCACAGAGCTGCCAGAACTTACACAGGACTGGGGAAACAGACTCTTGGAGGGCACAAACAGAATCTTGTGTGCACCAGGATCCAGGGGAAAGGAGCAGTGACTCCACAAGAGACTGACTCAGACTTGCTCATGAGCGTCCGGGAGTCTCTAGTGGAGGCATGGTTGACGGTGGCCTGCTGCAGGGTCAGGGGCACCGAGTGTAACAGTGCTTGCATGGGATCTTCTGAAGGAGGTCACCATTATCCTCATTACCTCCACCATGGTTTGGCCTCAGGTCAAACACACCCTGCCCATCAACAGAAAATTGGATTAAAGATTTACTGAGCATGGCCCTGCCCATCAGACCATACAGTTTCCCCCTCAGTCAGTCTCACCCCTCAGGAAGCTCCCATAAGCCTCTTATCCTTCTCCATCAGAGAGCAGACAGAATAAAAACCACAGTCACAGAAAACTAAACAAACTGATCACATGGAGACCACAGCCTTGTTTAACTCAATGAAACTATGAGCCATGTCAGGTAGGGCCACCCAAGATGAATGGGTCATGTGGAGAGTTCTGACAAAAAGTGGTTCACTGGAGAAGGGAATGGCAAACCACTTCAGTAGTCTTGCCTTGAGAACCCCATGAACAGTATGAAAAGGCAAAAAGATAGGATACTGAAAGATGAACTCCCTGAGTAGGTAGGTGCCCAATATGCTACTGGAGATCAGCGGAGAAATAACTTCAGAAAGAATGAAAAGACTGAGCCAAAGCAAAAACAGCACCCAGTTGTGGATGTGACTGGTGATTGGAGTCACCAATGCTGTAAAGAGCAATATTGCATTCGAATCTGGAATGTTAGGTCCATGATCAAGGCAAATTGGAAGTGGTCAAACAGGAGATGGCAAGAGTGAGCACTGACATTTTAGGAATCAGTGAACTAAAATAGACTGGAACGGTCAAACTGAACTCAGATGACCATTATATCTACTACTGTGGGCAAGACTCCCTTAGAAGAAATGGAGTAGCCATTACAGTAAACAAAAGAATCTGAAATGCAGTACTTGGATGCAATCTCAAAAATGACAGAATGATCGCTGTTCATTTCCAAGGCAAACCGTTCAATATTACAGTAATCTAAGTCTATATCCTGACCAGGTATAGACTGAAGAAACTGAAGTTGAACAGTTCTATGAAGTCCTATAGCACCTTCTAGAATTAACACCCAAAAGGGATGCACTTTTCATTATAGGAGACTGGAATGCAAAACGAAGAAGTCAGGAGATACCTGTAGTAACAAGTATATTTGGCCTTGGAGTACAAAACAAAGCAGATCAAAGACTAACAAAGTTTTGCCAAGAGAATGCACTGGTCATAGCAAACACCCTCTTTCAACAACACAAGAGAAGACTCTACACATGGACACCACCAGATGGTCAATACTAAAATCAGATTAATTATATTCTCTGCAGCCAAAGATGGAGAAGCTCTGTACAGTCAGCAAAAACAAGACCAGGAGCTGACTGTGGCTCAGATCATGAACTCCTTATTGCCAAACTCAGACTTAAATTGAAGAAAATAGGGAAAACCACTAGACCATCCAAGTAAGATCTAAATCAATTCCCTTACCATTATACAATGGAAATGACAAATAAATTTAAGGGATTAGATCTGATAGAGTGCCTGAAGAACTATGGACTGAGGTTCGTGACATTGTATGGAAGGCAGTGATCGAGGTCATCCCCAAGAAAAAGAAATGCAAAAAGGTAAAATGATTGTCTGAGAAGGCCTCACAGATAGCTGAGAAAAGAACAGAAACTAAAGACAAAGGAGAAAAGGAAAGATATACCCATTTGAATGCAGAGTTCCAAAGAATAGTAAGGAGAAACAGGAAAGCTTCTTCAGTGATCAATGCAAAGAAATAGAGGAAAACAATAGAATGGGAATGACTAGAGATATCTTTAAGAAAATTAGAGATACCAAGGGAACATTACCTGCAAAGATGGGCACAATAAAGGACAGAAATGGTATATACCTAACAGAAGCAGAGCCTGGTGGGCTGCAGTCTATGGGGTCACACAGCATTGGACATAATTGAAGGGACTTAGCAGCAGCAGCAGCAGCAACAGAAGCAGAAGATATTAAGAAGTGGCAAGAATACACAGAAAAACTATACAAAAAGGATCTTCATGACCCAGATAACCACAATGGTGTGATCACTCACCTAGAGCCAGACACCCTAGAATGTGAAATCAAGTGTGCCTTGCAAAGCACTATCATGAACAAAGCTAGTGGAGGTGATGGAATTCCAGTTGAGTTATTTCAAATCCTAAAAGATGATGATGTGAAAATGCTGCCTTCAATATGCCAGCAAATTTGGAAAACTCAGCAGTGGCCACAGGCCTGGAAAATATCAGTTTTCATTCCAATACCAAAGAAAGGCAATGCCAAAGAATGTTCAAACTACTCCACAATTGCACTCATCTCACATGTTAGCAAAGTAATGCTCAAAATTCTCCAAGCCAGGCTTCAACAGTATGTGAACCTTGAACTTTCAGATGTTCAAGTTGTATTTAGAATAGGCAGAGGATCCAGAGATCAAATTGCCAACATCCGTTGAATCACTGAAAAAGCAACAGAGTTCCAGAAAAACATCCACTTCTGCTTTATTGACTATGCCAAAGTCTTTGACTATGTGGATCACAACAAACTCTGGAAAATTCTAGAAGAGATGGTAATACCAGACCACCTGACCTGTCTCCTGAGAAAGCTATATGCAGGTCAAGAAGCAACCATTAGAATTGGACATGGAACAACACATCGGTTCCAAATCGGGAAAGGAGTACATCAAGGCTGTATATTGTCATCCTGCTTATTTAACTTATATGCAGAGTACATCATGCAAAATGTAAGGCTGGATGAAACACAAGCTGGAATCAAGATTTCTGGGAGAAATATCAAAAACCTCAGATATGCAGATGACGCCACCCTTATGGTAGAAAGCGAAGAAGAACTAGAGCCTCTTGATGAAAGTGAAAGATGAGAGTGAAAATGTTGGCTTAAAATTCAACATTCAGAAAACAAAGATCATGGCATCTGGTCCCATCCCTTCATGGCAAATAGATGCGGAAACAATGGAAACAGTGAGAGACTTTTATTTGGTCTCCAAAATCAGTGCATATGGTGAATGTCCAAAATCACTGCATATGGTGAATGCAGCCATGAAATTAAAAGATGATTGCTCCTTGGAAGAAAAGCTATGATCAAATAGACAGAATATTAAAAAGCAGATACATTACTTTGCCAACAAAGGTCCATTTAGTCAAAACTATGGCTTTACCTGGAGAAGGCAATGGCATCCCACTCCAGTACTCTTGCCTGTAAAATCCCATGGACAGAAGGGCCTGGTAGGCTGCAGTCCATGGGGTCAACTGAGCGACTTCACTTTGACTTTTCACTTTCATGTATTGGAGAAGGAAATGGCAACCCACTCCAGTATGCTTGCGTAGAGAATCCCAGGGACAGGGGAGCCTGGTGGGCTGCTGTCTATGGGGTCTCACAGAGTCGGACATGACTGAAGTGACTTGGCAGTATGGCTTTACCAGTAGATATGTATGGATATGAGAGTTGGACTATAAAGAAAGCTGAGCTGAAGAATTGATGTTTTTGAACTGTGGTGTTGGAGAAGACTCTTGAGAGTCTCTTAGACAGCAAGGAGATCTAACCAGCTCATCCTAAAGGAAATCAGTCCTGAATATTCATTGGAAGGACTAATGCTGAAGCTGAAACTCTAATACTTCGGCCATGTGATGCAAAAAATGGACTCATTTGAAAAGACCCTGATGGTGGGAAAGATTGAAGGCAGAAGGAGAAGGGGACGACAGAGGATGAGATGGTTGGACAGCATCACCAACTTGATGGGCATGAGTTTGAGTGAACTCCGGGAATTGGTGATGGACAGGGAAGCCTGGCATGCTGCAGTCCATGGGGTTGCAAAGCTGTCTCTTATACACATCTCATCTATTTCCCATCATCCCACTCCAGTACTCTTGCCTGTAAAATCCCATGGACAGAAGGGCCTGGTAGGCTGCAGTCCATGGGGTCAACTGAGCGACTTCACTTTGACTTTTCACTTTCATGTATTGGAGAAGGAAATGGCAACCCACTCCAGTATGCTTGCGTAGAGAATCCCAGGGACAGGGGAGCCTGGTGGGCTGCTGTCTATGGGGTCTCACAGAGTCGGACATGACTGAAGTGACTTGGCAGTATGGCTTTACCAGTAGATATGTATGGATATGAGAGTTGGACTATAAAGAAAGCTGAGCTGAAGAATTGATGTTTTTGAACTGTGGTGTTGGAGAAGACTCTTGAGAGTCTCTTAGACAGCAAGGAGATCTAACCAGCTCATCCTAAAGGAAATCAGTCCTGAATATTCATTGGAAGGACTAATGCTGAAGCTGAAACTCTAATACTTCGGCCATGTGATGCAAAAAATGGACTCATTTGAAAAGACCCTGATGGTGGGAAAGATTGAAGGCAGAAGGAGAAGGGGACGACAGAGGATGAGATGGTTGGACAGCATCACCAACTTGATGGGCATGAGTTTGAGTGAACTCCGGGAATTGGTGATGGACAGGGAAGCCTGGCATGCTGCAGTCCATGGGGTTGCAAAGAGTCAGATATGACTGAGTGACTGAATTGATACGTGAATACAAGCTGCTGTGAGAGTCAGAGGATGTGGTTGGGTGAGGTGTTAGAAAACAGGCCTTGAGTTTATAATGAAGAATGACTGTTTGCCTAGAATAAGAAGAGAACAGTCTCAGGAGATCTGGACCCTGTGTGGAGACACGAAGGACAAATACTGGAGGCTGGCAAATGATTTCCTGTGACTAGAGAGTAAGATGGATATAGAGGTAGTAATGGGAGAGGAACCACAGAAATTTTGGTGGTCCTAATCATGCTAAATTATTAGGGCTTTTTTGTTTTTCTTTTAAAGTCAGCGTTGATCAAATCGTGGGTCCTGAAATAAATTGGTGGGTTATAGCGTGCATTTGGAGAAGGAAATGGCAACCCACTCTAGTATTCTTGCCTGGGAAATCCCATAGATAGAGGAGCTGGGCAGCCTATAGTCTATGGAGTCCCAAAGACTCAAACACAGCTGAGTGACTGAGCACTAATACTATGAGACTGCATTAAAAACTCATAAAGTAGAGGGGTGGGGAGGGGTAAATTTGGATTTGGGGATTTACAAACACACAGTACTGTACTATTGTATATAAAACAGATAATCAATAAGGATCTACTGTATAATCAGTGATTCTAAGTTGCCCTCCTGAAAATATTACATTTTATAATCAAAGCTGCATACTCACTTGTTAAATAGGGTGATACTATGGTTATTTAACATTTTTTTTTAAAAACAAACCCCACCCATATTTAGTGATAGTAAGATGTTCAGGTTCTGTTTATTATCACTTGCTTCTTTATTTCTTTGACTATTTTTTATTCTTCACTAGGAGGTTTTTGTTTTTAATTCAAAATACTGCTGGTTGATTTAACTTGTCCTTACCAATAAAGTTTGTCATTATCAACAAAGGATAGCAAGCAACCTGTGTCCAGGTGTGCTAAGTGGCTTCAGTTGTTTCTGACTCTTTGCGACCCCATGGACTGTAGCCTGCCTGGCTCCTCTGTCCATGGGGATTCTCCAGGCAAGAATACTAGAGTGGGTTGCCATGCTCCTTCTCCAGGGGATCTTTCCAACCCAAGGATCGAACCTGCATTTCCTGCATCACAGATAGAGTCTTTACCACTGAGCCACAAGGGAAGGCCCACTTAGATTGTATACAGGCACTAAAAACAGAGTGATCCAGACTCCAGTTTGGTGCTTAGGGAGGGAGAACATTGAGACATGGAGGAAGAAGATATGTGAACACTTAGGAAATCAAAATAATCTTTGCTAAAGAGGTCAGTGGGTATTCCTCGGAAGTCAGTGGACACTTGTCAGCAGAGATTTTGAGAAGGGAAGAATCAGCTGCTTTTCCAATTCCAGACAGAGGGCAGATCCATTTCTTTTACCTGAAATTGGACTCTAATCAGACTCCTTTTATAATTTCCTCAATGGTTAAAACAGAATTGTAGTTGTTCACAGGTCATGGTGTTTATAAGGACAAATCTACCATATAAATGCTGGCTTTGTGATTCTATTAAAATTCTGTTGAATAAACAAATGCTTATTTATTTATTTATTTTTAAATAAACCAAGGCATCATCAGAGGGAGGGTGGGAGATGATAGTACCAGAAAGGCATTCAGTTCCTTTCCCTTTATGGGAAAAGCAATGGAACTATCCTGCACACCAGCCACATAGCAAAGTTCTGTTTCACGTCCATCACTGACTAATTATCAAGTTCCGCTCTCTACTGACTCATTTGGAAGATCCCTGCTCTACACAGGAGCTTCTTTATATTTCTGAAGCTTGTTGTCTGTAAGGAATTTTTTTTTTCCCCTCTTGCCTTTTAACTCTGAATCCATGGTGAAATCTCAAGCAATGATATCTTTTCTAATAAAACAATGACCTGGTCAGACGCACCAAGATTTGTCCCGGTGGAGAAAGCTTGCTCAGCCTTGAGATGTTTGAAGCAACACAGCCCTGACTTCCTCCTCATTCTGCTGGATGGTCTCAGGAGCCCACTCCTCCTTTGGCAGGAAATGGAGAGAAGGTCAGCCAGGAGACCTTCCTGCATCCTGGTCTGTGATTCTCTTTAACTGTGGAATCGCAAAAATAAATAAATAAATAAATAAAATCAGGGGGTCTTTTTCCCTTTTCTCGTCAAGATACCATCTAAATATACTAGCTAATAGAACACGACTGGTTGGGGGACTGGATCTTTCTGGCAGGATCTGAATTTGTTTTCCTTGCAGGTTGGAACTCTGATAAGGTGAGTTCTCTTATTTTTCCAGAGCAACTGGAAACTGACTCTGCCATGGGTCAGTGATCCTCACCAGGGCACTTCCTGTGTGGTCAGCTGATGGGGGAAAGGGTGGCAGCCAGGGAGCTGGCAGCAATCCAGTTTTAGGGAGCTGAAGTGCCATTTTGGAGAAAAGACAGCAATGAAAATACAGTGGAAAGCAATAAACAAAGGGCAAGTGACGGTTTGGAAGAACTGTCAGTGTATGTCCTTTGACTGGAGCTTTGAACTGATGATGTATTAAGCCCCTTTTCTCGCTTCAAAAAAGTGTTTTTCGAAAGAACTGTCAACAGATCCTAGTAGGAGAGGACAGTGAAGACAGACCCCGGCGAGCAAGTGAAGCTCTCCAGCCCCTTGGTCCATCGTACCTGCCAGCCTATCACACTGGAGGAGATTCTGATGTTGCCGACAGACGGGGAACAGGAAGTTGCTTGTAACACCTGTTAGCCCGGTGCATGCCGCGTTCTCGCTTTCTTTTTCTCTTTTGACTATTCATCTGACATGGCATGAGAAGGGACCATGCGGTGTGGGAAGAGGAGATAATTACCAGATTTGAGCAGCATCTCTGTTCTATCAAATGAAGGGTTGCTGCGTGTGATGCCCACCACTGGGCGATGCGGTCCACCGTTCCGGAAATTGCAGATCACCGGAAGTTGAAGCTAAACGCTGGTGGGGACTCAGGACACTCGTGGAGGTTCCAGAACTCGGTGCTTTCGGTGTTATCTTAATGAGCTGTGGAAGTCAGAATAATCAAATCTTTAAGCTGTGTCCAATTTCCTTTAAGAGAGAGAGCCTGAGGCAAAACACCGCGGGTTTCTGGAGGAGGCAGCTAAGCTGGTACCGAGGATCTGGATAGTTATCATCAGGAAAGGAGAGGTGACACTGAGCCTGTCACTTGCCCTGCCTAACCAGCCTGGGGCTGTGTCATGTGAGGGAGGGGAAACGAGGCTATGATCTTTGAGAAGCTAGCCAAAAATGATTCTTCTTTTGGCCTGCTGCTGCTGCTGCTAAGTCACTTCAGTCGTGTCCGACTCTGTGTGACCCCATGGACGGCAGCCCACCAGGCTCCCCCGTCCCTGGGATTCTCCTGGCAAGAACACTGGAGTGGGTTGCCATTTCCTTCTCCAATGCATGAAAGTGAAAATTGAAAGGGAAATCGCTCAGTCCTGTCTGACTCTTTGCGACCCCATAGACAGCAGCCTACCAGGCTCCTCTGTCTATGGGATTTTCCAGGCAAGAGTACTGGAGTGGGATGCCATTGCCTTCTCCTCTTTTGGCCTAAAATATCCTAAAAATGAAGTCAATGTGAGCTGAGGTGAGATTCAGGATTTGAGAAGAGGAACTCATATGACCGGATGGTTAATTATCCATATAACTTTGAGACTTGTGTGTGTATTTATGGTTTAGTTATTAGATTGGGTGGTAAGAGAGTTCCAGATAAACATCTATTTCTGCTTTATTGACTATGCCAAAGCCTTTGACTGTGTGGATCACAATAAACTGTGGAAAATTCTGAAAGAGATGGGAATACCAGACCACCTGACCTACCTCTTGAGAAACCTGTATGCAGGTCAGGAAGCAACAGTTAGAACTGGACATGGAACAAGAGACTCATTCCAAATAGGAAAAGGAGTACATCAAGGCTGTATATTGTCACCTACTTATTTAACTTATATGCAGAGTACATCATGAGAAACACTGGGCTGGAGGAAGCACAAGCTGGAATCAAGACTGCTAGGAGAAATATCAGTAACCTCAGATATGCAGATGACACCACCCTTATGGAAGAAAGTGAAAAGGAACTAAAAAGCCTCTTGATGAAAGTGAAAGAGGAGAGTGAAAAAATTGGCTTAAAGCTCAACATTCAGAAAACAAAGATCATGGCATCTGGTCCCATCACTTCATGGGAAATAGATGGGGAAACAGTGTCAGACTTTATCTTTTTGGGCTCCAAAATCACTGCAGATGGTGACTGCAGCCATGAAATTAAAAGACACTTACTCCTTGCAAGGAAAGTTATGACCAATCTAGACAGCATATTGATAAGCAGAGACATTTCTTTGCCCACAAAGGTCCGTCTAGTCAAGGCTATGGTTTTTCCTGTGGTCATGTATGGATGAGAGAGTTGGACTATGAGGAAAGCTGAGTGCCAAAGAATGGATGCTTTTGTACTGTGGTGTTGGAGAAGACTCTTGAGAGTCCCTTGCACTGCAAAGAGATCCAACCAGTCCATTCTGCAGGAAATCAGTCCTGGGTGTTCTTTAGAAGAAATGATGCTAAAGCTGAAACTCCAGTACTTTGGCCACCTCATGTGAAGAGTTGACTCATTGGAAAAGACTCTGATGCTGGGAGGGATTGGGGGCAGGAGGAAAAGGGGACGACAGAGAATGAGATGGTTGGATGGCATCACCAACTCAATGGACATGAATTTGGGTGAACTCCGGGAGTTGGTGACGAGGCCTGGTATGCTGCAATTCATGGGGTGGCAAAGAGTCGGACATGACTGAGTGACTGAACTGAACTGACAAAGAATGTACTTGTGTAAGATTTTTTAACTTCGTGGGACATTATGTACAAATTTGCTCTTTTAATGGGGCTTCCCTGGTGGCTCAGATGTAAAAGAGTCAGCCTGCAATGCAAGAAACCCCGGGTTCAATCCCTGGTGGGCAAGATCCCCTGGAGAAGGAAATGGCAACCCACTCCAGTATTGTTGCCTGGAGAATTACATGGAAGAGGAGCCTGGCAGGCTACAGTCCATGAGGTCTCTAAGAGTTGGACATAACTGAGCACCTAACACATACACACACACACACACTTTTAATGGATACATCAGTTGAATATTAGTTCCAGTGCATTTATATGGCTTTTCCAACTTTTACCCCAAGTAGGGATTTTTCCCTTAAATCAAAATCCATGCGTATACGAAGTACTCTCTGATATGAATCACATTTTACTTTTATTTGGAGAAAATATAAACTATTTTTATTATAAAATAATCAAAGAAACAATATTAAAATGAAAACTATTAATGCAAAGATTTTTGAATCACATCTTGATGAATTTTATCATTTGTGGACTCCCTCTCTTAGTAAGATTCAGTTTTGTTTTTCCCTGATTTCTATTTTGTACACTATTATTTATATTAGGACATTGTGTTTTTTCTGTGTATGAGGAGTAGAGAATGCTTCTCTCAGTTGATTTTGAGAGGTAATCTTCTGACCCAGTCTCTAAGAAAAGCTATGTAAAACATGCCCTCAAATGGATTTAAAGGTATCAAATCAAATGAAGGCTTTTCAGAAATAGATTAAAAAACAGGAAATGGCTACATCTCTTCTCTTTGAATTAATTAAATCACAAAGCCCATGTCAGTGAATGTTTGATTACTCTCTCTTTAAGTTATTTGATTAACAAAAATAACACTTTCCAAGCTGGAATCAAGATTGCCGGGAGAAATATCAATAACCTCAGATATGCAGGTGACATCACCCTTATGGCAGAAAGTGAAGAGGAGCTAAAGGGCCTCTTGATGAAGGTGAAAGAGGAGAGTGAAAAAGTTGGCTTAAAGCTCAACATTCAGAAAACAAAGATCATGGCATCTGGTCCCATCACTTCATGGGAAATAGATGGGGAAACAGTGGAAACAGTGTCAGACTTTATTTTGGGTGGTTTCAAAATCACTGCAGATGGTGACTGCAGCCATGAAATTAAAAGACACTTACTCCTTGGAAGAAAAGTTATGATCAACCTAGATAGCATATTCAAAAGCAGAGACATTACTTTGCCAACAAAGGTCCGTCTAGTCAAGGCTATGGTTTTTCCAGTGGTCATGTATGGATGTGAGAGTTGGACTGTGAAGAAGGCTGAGCGCTGAAGAATTGATGCTTTTGAAGTGTGGTGTTGGAGAAGACTCTTGAGAGTCCCTTGGACTGTAAGGAGATCCAGCCAGTCCATTCTGAAGGAGATCAACCCTGGGTGTTCTTTGGAAGGACTGATGCTAAAGCTGAAACTCCAGTACTTTGGCCACCTCATGGGAAGAGTTGACTCATTGGAAAAGACTCTGATGCTGGGAGGGATTGAGGGCAGGAGGAGAAGGGGACGACCGAGGATGAAATGGCTGGATGGCATCACAGACTTGATGGACGTGAGTCTGAGTGAACTCCGAGAGATGGTGATGAACAGGGAGGCCTGGTGTGCTGTGATTCATGGGGTCGCAAAGAGTCGGACACGACTGAGCTACTGAACTGAACTGAATTAGTCAAGATGGAATGTGGAATTAGGAAGCATTTATATGAACTTATAATGATCATTCTCTCAGATGCAGGATGTTGGCCTGCCCTGGGTAACACTCATATCATGAAGCTCTTCCAAAGGAGAGAGGAATCTTTGGCATGTCTTGACTTAGTATTTTGAAGGCTTTTTAGTGTTAAGGGCTTCCAAGTGAAATTGATTTTCCATTGAAAAATCATCCCTTTGTTTTCCCACAACCATTCACTTCTGCTGCTGCTGCTGCTGCTGCTTCTTCTTCTTCTTCTTCTTCTTCTTCTTCTTCTTCTTCTTCTTCTTCTTTTTGGCTAAGCTGTGTGACCTGTGTGGTCTGACTGAGTATGGGAGGGTGACCCCTCTGTTGGAAGCGTGGAGTCGCTGGACCTTCAGGAAAGTCCCCGTTTGCATCTTTAGTTCCTCACCTTGATATCCACAGCACTGAAGAGCACCTTGGCTCCTGAGTACTTCAACTTCTTGGGTTCAGCCTTCTGTCCCAATGTTCATTCGTCCCATTTGGGAACAATCTTTTGCTACCCACTCTTCCCTCAATATGAAGGTCAAATTTCAAGGTCCACCCTCTGCAAAGTACTTCTCCTGTTTACATATGAACTCAGCTTCTGTTTGATTCCATTTCTGCAGAAATTGAATTTAGTCTCATTGCCCCAAGCCTGCTGTAAGTTTCTAGGGGAGAATTTGCACTCTTTAACATTCTATCCTTGTTGAACATGGCACATTTTAAAGATCTATGATTTATATAGAGCTGTACTGAAAACTGATGGCTTTCCTGTTCTGTCCCCCCACCCTAGCCCACGTATCTGTGCACAGGTGAAATCAAAAGGCTTGAGGCATAAGCAGCTTAGAGTGGACAGTGTGTCTCCCACAATTGCCTGATAGATGTTAGTGAGGGTAAACTTGCTTCAGGGGTTTGTCAGCTGATCCTGAGTGTACTTGCAGCCCTGGTGGAGCATGAACCCCTGCCCCATGGGCTGCCTCTACCAGGGATCTTTGGATGGAGTCACCACCCAGCCACAGGCAAGAGGAAAAGGTCAGCATCCCCTAGGCTGGGATGCTCTCTTCACCTCTTATCCTCTGGCTGCCTCTGACGCAGGCTGTCATTCAGCAGAATTACTAAAAATGGTGTTGCAAAGGAAGGAATTCGCTGTGGACTATTTAATAATTTAGGATAGTGGATCTCAATCTGGGGGAGCTTATATTCTTGGGAAATATTAAATGTTAGCCTTGCTTGGGATTTCCAGAAAGTGTACACGGTAAATCAGCAACTTCCTTGCTTTTATTACGATGATTCTGAGGGTGAAATGACAGAGGAGATGGAGTGGAGGGAGGACCAGGGAAATGTGAGACTATGAGGGCAAATTGTAAAATTCAGTTGCCTCCCGTTAGCCTCTCCAAAAGACTGTGGGTTGTGAAAAGCATATTTGAAGTCAAACATTGCTTTAACTAACTGCTGTGGGATTGGTGCAAATCAGCCAACTTTACTTTCCCCTTATCTTCTTATCTAAACAATGCAGTGAGAATAGTTCCTGCTCAAGTGAAATAGTTGCTAACATTTTTAGGAGCTTATTAGGCATTGTCCCAGTAGCTTGATATATATGAACTCCTTCAATCGTCAAGCCTACAAAATAAGTCTTTTTATTATGCCCATTTTACAGATGTGAAAGCTGAGGCACAGAAAGCAAGCAACTTGTACATGATAGGACAGGAACTCAAACCCAGGCCCTCTGCTTCCAAGGCCACATAGGTCCACCTCCCCAAGATTTCACAGGATATTTGTTCAGGTCAAATTGCTTCTTTCTCTCGGATGTAAAAATACACATATCAGATGCTATAGCATTGAAGGCAATGCTGATATTAACATATACCATGTATACTAGCCTTTAACTGGCTTGTGTGTCATTGTGTTTTGAGGGGTTTGATTTGATCATGTCTATTCAAATCTATGGAATCATGAGCCACACAATAAGAGGATTATAAATTTTCTGAAATGTAGAGCTGAAAGAGCAAAACTAATCTGTCCCCTGGAGATCAAATTTAAAACCTTTTAGCACTCAGAGATCATGTTGCCTGCATGCCGGCCAGAGGCTGCTGGCGAGGCAGTTGGGGCAGAGAATCAAGAACAGGGATTTGAACCTCAGTTCTGCCACCGTGAGTTCTGTGACAGAGGGTGAGATGTTAGCTAATTGTATTCAGAATTTTCCAGAATAGATTTTCTTTTCAAAATGAGGAGATACTGGGGACTTCCTTGGTGGTCCAGCGGTTAAAACTCTGTCTTGAAATGCAGGGTATGTGGGTTCAAGCCCTGGGCCAGGAACTAAGATCCCACATGCCTTGGGCAACTAAATTCGTTCATTGCAGCTACTGAGTACAGGAGCTCTGGATCATGTGCCGCAATGAAAGATCTCGTGTGCTGCAGCTAAGACCCAATGCCAGATAAACACACAATTGGTAGATATTGTAACTAAAGCAGGCAGACAGAAGCAGATCTTTCCCAAATAGTGAGATTGTGTTTGTGTTGAAGTAAGGGGTAAGAGATAGAGTATGAGACAAAAAGATAAAATATGTACTATATATGAATTAGGTAAAACTTCAGGGAGGAGAGAGTAGTGACTTGGCAGAAAACAGAAGAAAATGCATTCTGGGCAAGAGAGGAAACTTCCAGTGGTTGATCCTGAAAGGAACCCCAGAAGCTCATGGGCTTGTCTCTGGCCTCTCCCAAACCAGTCTGGGCCTCACGCAGACATCGATCTGAGCTGATTTTTAAGGCAGGTGCCTGCCATTGGCAAACAGTGGGAGAACATGCCTCTAACTCATTTTCTCAGAGCTTGTACTTGTTTGGTTGCTAAGTTGTGGCCGACTCTTTGCAACCCTGTGGACTGCAGCACACCAGGCTTCTCTGTTCTTCCCTATCTTCCAGAGTTTGCTCAAATTCATGTCCATTGAGTCGGTGATGCTATCTCACCATCTCATCCTCTGCTGCCCTCTTCTCCTGTTGCCTTCATTCTTTCTCATCATTAGGGTCTTCTCAGAGCAAAGGAGTCTCTATTCCATTGCATTTTCCTTTGTGTCAGGCTTGTTCAGGACAGATAGATATTCAGGATCTTCCAAACTAAGCTTTTTTTTTTTTTTTTTTTAAATAGCAGGCACATCACAAACTCTCAGCGTGGCTTCTGCATGCAGCTGTAGCTTATGTTTCTTGCATTATTTTCAAGTGTCAAACCAGTGAACCAGTGAAGTTGCTCAGTCGTGTCCGACTGTTTGTGATCTCATGGACTGTAGCCTACCAGTCTCCTCCATCCATGGAATTTTCCAGGCAACAGTACTGGAATGGGTTGCCATTTCCTTCTCTAGGGGATCTTCCTGACCCAGGGATTGAACCCAGGTCTCCTGCTTTGCACGCAGATGCTTTACCATCTGAGCTACCAGGGAAGCCCTACAAGTGTCAAAGGTACCCCTAAGAAGACACTTCTTTATTAGCACCCTATTTTTAGTACTTGGATTCAGGGCAGGCACTGAGATATCCTCAATAGTGCCATATTTAAATAAAAATAGGAAAAACATAAAATCGAAGACTCCATATCCCTTTGGGAATAAAGAATATCAGCTGGAAACAGTGAACCAGTCACAATGCTTATCTTAGGGAAAATATTCACATTAATCATTTCCGGTATGAAAAGAGACATAAATTCTCATCCAAGAAGCTTTAGAGCATATGAGTTTTGCCAAAGCTGCTTTAATAAAAATATGATTTTGAATTTTGCATAATCACCTCTGTGAAAATGATCACATTTAAAGTGTAATCTTGGGCTTCCTGATGGTTCAATGGAAAAGAATCTGCCTGCTAATAATGCAGGAGACATGGGTTCAATCCCTGATCTGGCAAGATCCCATATGCTGCGGAGCAACTAAGCTCATGTGTCATAACTACTGAGCCTGTGCTCTAGAGCCTGTGAGCCACAAATGCTGAGCCCATGTGCTGCAACTGCTGAAATCCAAGAGCCCTAGAGCCTGTACTTCACAACAGAAAGAGCCACCATGATGAGAAGCCAGCACACTGCAACTAAAGAGTAGCCCTCACTTCCATAACGAGAGAAAAGACTGCACAGCATCGAAGACCCATAAATAAATAAATAAATACATATTTTAAATAAAATAAATAAAATGCAATCTTATGTATACCATCAACTTGTTTGAAAGGTTTCAATGATGTCACAAACTTTAATGATTATTGCAAATTCTAATAGTGATGTTCAAATTAATATAATTTCATAGTTGCAACAAAGCGGTCATTGTTTCAAAATAGCAGATAATTTAAAACAAATATCTGATGCATTACACATGATCAAAATGCCACATTTTTTCTTAAAGTTCTGTGTGTGGTCTGGGGAAAGGGTGAAGGTCTGCTGGTTACCGGGCAAAACAATAGCCACTTTGGAATCCGAATTAGACTGCCTGGATTTAAACACTGTCTCTGTCACTTTCCAGTCTTAATACATTGATAGTCAGTGAACCTTCGAATGTCAGTAACCCTATCTGCAAGATGCAGGTTTGAGGATGAAGATTAGAGAATGTATATAAAATAGCATTGATCTTAACATCTGTTAGGTACCTGAAAGATGGTCTTTATTATCAGTGTGGCTCTAGTGGTTTTAAAGTCTTTCCACAAAATGTCCCTGCAGAAGGTGGAATCTGATTCTCCTCCCTCTGGATGTGGGCTTGACTTAGTGACTCACTTCTCATGAATAGAATGCAACAAGTGGATGCTGTGTGACCTCCAAGACTACATTCTAAGGAGGATACAATGTTTGCAGTCAGCTGCCATGTTGTGAGGATGCTCAAGCATTGAACTGATGAAATAGAAAATTTGTTTATTCATTTTCTCTCTTTGTAGGGAACATGCACTCTATGAGAGCAGGGATCTCCTATTTGGTCCTGCTCTCCTCCAGTCTTTCTCCATATTGGAGTCAAAGTCAAACAGCGAAATTGTTGATCTAATCACATGACTTTTCCACTTAAAATGATGAATTGACCCCTCCTTCCTCGTAGGACAGACTACATAATTCCTACAAGGCTGACATGCCTTCATGTCTGGCTTTCGCCCACATATCCATCCAGATCCAAGCTGCCTTCTGCTTGACTCACTTCCTGGCAGCAGCCACCTTCTTTTGGGTCTCAGGCCACAGATTCCCAGCCTCACAGCCACTGCCATGCTGGCACTTTAACTGATGTACCTCCTCCACCCTTCCACCTGGCTAATTCTTGTCAATTACTCATCCTCAACTATTTCATGCTCTGCCAAGTGCCCCTTCCCCTCCCAACAAACTGCTTTAGCTTTCTGCATCATCATACTCATACCAGAGACTATTTATGGCAATTATAAACTATTTTGTTAACAGTTTATTTAATGCACCTATTTTGAGCACTTACTAAGTACCAGGAAAATATCTACTTCTGCTTTATTAATTAGGCCAAAGACTTTGTGTGGATCACAACAAACTGTGGACAATTCTTCAAGAGATGGGAATACCAGACCACCTTCTCAAATTTAGCTGTTGCTATTGATACAGATGAATTAGAACTTTCTATTGAAATAGGAGAAATAGGAAAACATTGACATTAATGAAATAGAAATGCTTGAGAAATATTTGACGAGATTATCTCCTCTACATGACTGGCTTTATTTTTAATTGCATCTCATCTTCATTACACTACAAAAAATTAATACCACTTTACTTAACAATAATGTGCATTTATTTCTGTAGATCACATGCCAGAAATTTTGGCTGCTTTCCCTGAACTTTAATTAGAATATTCAAATCTTTCTCAATAAGGAATTAACCTTTAGTTCGCTACATTTTGAATTCCTCTGGAGAACATAGATAATTATGACTTGTAGTAATCTTGGATAAACGTATGGAAATAATGATTGTTATTGAATCAAAATGTAATTTAAAAATAATATTATGTATCATAATAAAAATCCATAATCAAGAATATATAGGTTACAAAATTTTCTTTTGTAATTATTGATTTAATTAACTTATATGCAGAGTACATCATGAGGAATGCTGGACTGGCTAAACACAGACTGGAATTAAGATTTCTGGGAGAAATACCGATAACCTCAGATATGCAGATGACACCACCCATATGGCAGAAAGCGAAGAAGAACTAAACAGTGTCTTGATGAAAGTGAGAGTTAAAAATTTGACTCAACATTCAGAAAACGAAGATCATGGCATCTAGTCCCATCACTTCATGGTAAATATATGGAGAAACAGTGACAGATTTTATTTTGGGGGGGGCTCCAAAATCACTGCCAATGGTGACTGCAGCCATGAAATTAAAACACACTTGCTCCTTAGAAGAAAAGTTATGACCAACCTAGAGAGCATATTAAAAAGCAGAGACATTACTTTGTCAGCAAAGGTCCATCTAGTCAAGGCTATAGTTTTTCCAGTAGTCATGTATGGATATGAGAGTTGGACTGTGAAGAAAGCTGAGCACTGCAGAATTGATGCTTTTGAACTGTGGTATTGGAGAAGACCCTTGAGAGTCCCTTGAACATATGGAAATTCAACCAGTCCATCCTAAAGGAAATCAGTCTTGAATAATCATTGGAAGGACTGATGCTGAAGCTGAAACTCCAATACTTTGGCCATCTGATGTGAAGAACTGACTCACTGGAAAAGACTCTGATGCTGAGAAAGATTGAAGGTGGAAGGAGAAGGGGTTGACAGAGGATGAGCTGGTTGGATGGCATCACTGACTCAATGGACATGGGTGTGAGTGAACTATAGGAGTTGGTGATGGACAGGGAGGCCTGGCATGCTGCAATCCATGTGGTCACAAAGAGTCAGACATTACTGAGTGACTGAACTGAACTGAACTCAATATTGAGCACCTATTATGTACCAAACAGTTTAAGACAAAGATATCACAATGGCAAATGAAATGACAAAGATTCCTACCTTCTTGAGGCTTATGCTTCCATGAAGGCAAATGGACAATAAATAAGATGAATTAAAAATATGGAGGAGGTCACATGCTAAGGGGTGTTATGGAGAAAATTAAGACAGCAAAATGAAAACAGAAAATCCTAGTGGCTGAAGGACTGTTATTCTACACAGAATGCTCAGGTAAAGCTCCAGTGAGGGCATGGCATAGCAAGCTGCGCCCTGGTGTAGGTCTTGTGGAGTTCAACTGGCTTTGAAACCCCGTCTTTTCCTCTTCTCTCCCATGGAACCAGCTGGACTTGCTCCTGACCAGCTCACCTCTGGTGACAGTGGTCAGGTGTGAGGGGTCAGATCATCAAACGTCATTTGCAGGGACCATGTAGGTAGTTACTAAACCATTTTTCACATCAGTGGGGTCTAAGCACTAAGCTTGAGGCTGCTTATATGAACAAACCCATCAATTCTTTTAAAACACAACTGAAAACCATCTATTCCCATCCATTTCAAACATAGCATTAGTGCCTAAGCTGCTGTCTTCTAAGCAAGCTGCATCAGCCAGCTTTACAGCTTAGGCCCATCGGCATGATTTTGGAAGTCTGATGACCAAAGAGTCTAACTACAAAGCAGAAGGAGATTATTCAAACTAAACCTCACCACGACACCTGGGACAGGGAACAATGAATGGGATTCATGTCAACATGACATGACAGGTACCTAATACTTTCCTGAAAGCAGGTTTTGTTAAAAGTGGGAAAGAATAGGAGAGCCCTGAATGTCTGAATATGAAACTGAGCAGAGAAAAGGGAGGATGCAAAATACACCTCCATTCCCAAACTTTATTCAAGATGTATATGTATAACGGAATCACTTTGCTGTACACCTAACACTAACACAACATTGTGAATCAACTATAAGATAAGATAAAGATTAAATTAAAAAAGAAAAAACATAGTCTAGCTGTTCATCTTCTCAGCTCATAGGGGATCTTGGCCTCGTGTCAAGTTTTCTTATCCACCATGATTGACAATTAGCTGCTTTTTCTGCAGATGAACTGTATGATATTTTTACAATGCTGTTCAAAACTTCACTTACTCATGTATGTTTGTATTTATCCATCAAATAATCATTGCCCTGCAGTTAAGACTATAGAGATGCACGCATGAGGATCTTGTTCTGTAAATCACTGGCTTGCAAACATGGCTGTGTATCAGAAAAGGCAATGCATATAGTTAATGATCACTTGAAAGTCATGATATTTATATAACTAAAACATATGAACACCTGTAAGTTAATAGTTTGGCAAGCATCTTTCCAGAAACATTGTTATTTTGCTTGCTTTCTTTCTTCACTTTTCTTACATTGATTTATTATAGAGATAGTTTTAAAATACGTCTCTGCCTGGCAAGGTAAATAGTTTCTCATTATAAATGCTAAATATATATGTAAGATCATAATAATGAAATATTTTGAAGCCTTGAACAAAGCATGACTTTGTTCAGTTCTTAATATAACTAAGTGGTAGATGTTTAGCTTTTAAATTGTTTTTGCTATGTTAAACAGTGCCATGGTTAGCATCTTAGTGTATACAATTTCCAGATGTGGAATTCTTAAAACCATCCTAAGTAAAGCTACCCATCAACATTACACCAGCATTTTTTAACTGAATCTTTTTTTAAAATTAATTTTTATTGCAATATAGTCATTTTATAGTGTTGGTAGCTAGTTCTGCTATTCAGCAAAGTGAATCGGTTATATATATATACATATATCCCCTCTTTTTTGGATTTTCCTTCCCATTTAGGCTACCGCAGAGCACTGAGTCAAGATCACTGTGGTATAATGTAGGTTCTCGTTAGTTGCCTATATTATAACACTGATAACAGTGATGTACACACACTTAAATAAACCACATGTGCGTGTGTTAGTCGCTCAGTCTTGTCTGACTCTTTGTGACCCCATGGACGGTAGCCTGCCAGGCTCCTCTGTCCAGGGGGTTCTCCAGGCAAAAATACCAGAGTGGGTTGCCATGCCCGTCTCCAGCCTATATTATACACAGTATCAACAGTGTGTGTATGTCAATCCCAATCTCCCAATCATCCAAGCCTCTTCTTCCCCCTCTGATATCCATAAATTTGTTCTCTAGTGTGTGTCCTTATTTCTGCTTTTTAAAATAAGTTCCTCTGTATCATTTTTCTAAATTCAACATATAAGCAGTATTATACAATACTTGTTTTTCTCTTTCTGACTTCATTTGGTGTAACAGTCTCTAGGTCTAATGATAGATTATTTTTAATTTTCTATCTGCCCTCATGGTATGATCAGAATTTCAGATAAAGCTTAGTAAAACGTGTAACTTTTGGAAGCTTGGCAGTTTTCTCCAGTTTAGTGTTTCTTAAAATTTATGGATCTCATGGGAAAGTTGTTTATCTCTGGTTTCTGGGATTTGCTAGAACTTTGTAGAAATCATCTGACAGGCAGCTTTTGGAGAGAGAGAGAAAAAAATCCCAAATTTATATTTTAACCTTTTTACTGAAGTCTCTTGATACCAGGTTTCCCGGCTGCTGAGCCAGATACATTTTAATGTGCACACCGGGTGTGGCCCATGGTGATGATCGCGCCCATCAGCGCCTCACAGGAGTGACCAGAGGAACAGCGCTGTCACGTGGGCACCAGCGATCCTGTGAAAAGGACTAGTCCTGTCTTTGCTCCCTGTGTATCTTCAGGAGGTGCAGTCTGACAGAGTAGTGCTCAGCAGTTCTTTGTGGAATAAGAGAAGTGTACGTCCAGGAAACTTAAAAATGTACAAGGAAAAGGTGAGGATTGATATTGGGTTATCTGTTAAGGCAGGCTCTTTTCCACACTGCAGACTCCCTTTCTCTGCTTCTCTCTTGTACGTGTACATTACCTGGCCACCTTAGGTGAACAATAGGTGGTAACAACTAAACACAGTTTTTTATGTTCCCTCAGTGTCAAATCACACCTCGGTCAGTGGGCCTCACCATCTCTCTAAATATCCTTGGGAAGCAATTTGAACCTGTTCTTTGAGTAAATGAGTTTGTTTTCAAAATAGAAAATGTATTTGTGGTTGTTTTTTTTTAAACTTCTATCTTTACAATAGAGTATAGCCAACTGACTATGTTGTGATAATTTCAGGTGGACAGCGAAGGGACTCAGCCATACATATACATGTATCCATTCTCCACCAAACTCCCCTCCCATCCAGGCTGCTGCATAACACTGAGCAGAGTTCCCTGTGCTATTCAGTAGGTCCTATACAGTAGGTTATCCGTTTTAAATATAGCAGTCTGTACATGTCCATCCCAAGTTCCCTATCTCTTCCCCCGATTCTCCCCACTCCAAGCAACTGTCTAAGTGTTTATTCAAGGAAGATAACAGGAAGGATAGTATAAGCTGTAATTACTTAAGTAATTTGCACACATTCCATGAATTTATTGTAACTGAAAACACACACACAAAACTTAGATTATGTTCTCTTCTGTCTTGAGCTCTGACCTTGGGGGAAAGCACATGGTATGCGCAGGGTCTGAGCACAGAATACTCGGATCACTTCAGAAGTTACCGGCGATATTTTCAGCCAAGTTAGATGATATTCACCACTTAATTCCTTTCACTTCTGTTAGTGAATCACTGAAAGAACTGATTTTAATCTGAGGATACTTCTTTCAAAGAAATCTCAAGAGATTCACTGCTACTAGAGAAGCTGAAAGATATGAAAGTATTTATTACAAGTGAAGAGAGCTTTAAAAAATGTAGAATAGGAAATGTACACCTGGTGACCTCTTCCCTACCTCGGAAGATTGTGAAAAGAATCTGATGGGGATGACGACTGTCACCGAGTATGGATGTTAGACGGACTTCGCTAATGGAAAGACAACAAAGGCTACACTCAGTGGGTGTTCAATGATCAGACAAAACCATCGAGAAGCATGAGGGTCTTACCTGAACATTGGTTCAAAGAAGTGTTCCAGCACCGAGAGACTCTTAACACTATATAGAGAAAGGAAGACTGGATTGATGTCAGACTGCCTACCTAAAATGATCACAGGAGATGCATAGATGGAAAACTATTTGATACATTATTTTTCCCCAGCAATTTGGCATTGATCTTATAGTGTTATCTTTCACCTAAATGTTTAAAGTGGAAAACTATAGATTCTTTCATCCAGTCACCTTACATCGGGAAGCCTTGAGTAACTGTGACACTATTGTATAATCAATTATCTCTATTTTGTGTAAAGGACTAGGTGTGACATTTCTAAAATACTGACTTTAGTTCAGTTGAATTAGGAACTGTGATAATCTATATGAGAAAAGAGTGAATGAATATATGGAAAAAGAATGAATACATGTGTATGTATAACTGAATCACTTTGCTGTACACCTGAATCTAACACAACACTAAATCAACTATAGTCCACTGAAATAAAAAAAAAATAAAGCCAAAACAAACAAAATAAGAATTGTAAACTAAGAAGGGTAATATGTATATACGTGTGTATTATGCATGTCTGTTATAAAACTAAATAAATGAACATATATGTGAAATGTGTTTTATTCACTGTGACAGCCATCATTGTAAGCAGTAAAATAAGTTAAACTCATGTCATTCGATTTGAATATTTAAAATTTACATTATATGAGTAATGGCTCATTTGCTTTATACTGGTATACATAGTGGTAGAAATGATTTTTCTACCTACACTATGTCTAGTGGGATTCCAATATATATATAATATAAAATAAATATTCTGAAAAGATACATTCTCCTAAAAATAGACACTTCACTAAAGCCATAAATATTAATAGGTAGAAATAATTGATGAATGATATGCTGGAGAATCTTTTATGATTTGAGGAATATAAGATAGGGTGAAATAGATATCTACAAAAGCAAAAATCCCTGGGAACATAATTGCCCATTAACCATGTCTTTTGTTGATTATCAATGGATAAGAAAAGGGGATCTCAGGACAGTGGAAATAATTCCATGGGATAGTTAGAGGAATGAAAAATACAAGGAAAACTTCCCAGTAACTGGTAAGATATATATACATAAACATGTATATGGACTTCCCGGGTGGTTTAGCTGGTAAAGAATCAACTTGCAATGCAGGAGACCTCGGTTCGATTCCTTGGCCAGGAAGTTCCCCTGGAGAAGGGATAGAGTACCCACTCCAATATTCTTGGGCTTCCTTGGTGGCTCAGATGGTAAATAATATGCCTGCAATGTGGGAGACCTGGCTTCCACCCTGAGTTGGGAAAATCCCCTGGAGGAGAGCATAGCAGCCCACTCCAGTATTTTTGCCTGGAGAATCCCCATGGACAGAGGAACCTGGCAGGTTACAGTCCATGGGGTGACAAAGAGTTGGACATGACTGAGTGGCTAAGCACAGCACATATATATATATAATTGATTCTTCCAATTACAGTTATTTCACACTTTCTCACACAATTGTTAATATTAACCAGGTTCCATTTGCTAAACACATAGATCTTGTTTCAAATTAACGTACAAGATTAATTAGCAATTATAAATCAATCTTATAATATCTGAGTGCATAAATATAATGTAGTTTTCTCATTTGTTTTAAAATCTAGTTATATATACCAAAGGCATTTGGGTATGTACGTATGAGGATGGGAGACACCAGGGTAAAGATGTTAGTGTGTGAGTGATACATTCACATTAGTGTTTAAAGCTATGGAGTCATAAACATGTAGATGGAGAACAAGCGTAAGGACTGAACCTACAGGTGGCTTTGTAGTCCTGGTGACTGGTTGGTTGGCTTGTTTCTCTTCAGGTGTTGGAAGGGTTAGGGTTAGGGTTGAGAGCATGCTGATAGCTGGGGAAGGGCCTCTACAGGAGGCAAGCTTGAGAGATTTCATTGCTGTCTCTGGCAAGTTACTGCTTACTGAGGGCAGGTGTATGAAAAGCTCAAGTTAGATGGATGACCACTCCATGCATCTCCACCCTCACCCACCCATGCAATGGGTCTCATTTTACAGAAAGGAGCCAGTGGGTATGTGACTCCTGCTTCAGCTGCACCCTGGGCACTCAGAGCAGAGCAGAACACAGCCCCAGGCTTGCAGAGTGCTCTGGGGCAGGTGCAAAGTGGAACCTTTGTTGGAGTTTAGTTCAGAAAATGCATTTATTTACCTTATCCCAAATTCCCCTCTTTGACCTGAATTGAGTCTTAGGACATTCACCTATAATTAGATGCCTGGCAATATGATCCCTTTGTTTTCATTTTATAGAAATTACAGTTTCTAATCGTTAATATGAGCCTGCTCCACTCATTTTTTTTGTAGTGCTATAATGGGTGTGTGTGTGCTTGAGAGGTACCAGTCAATGGGATTTGGGAAAAGCGGAAAGGTGAATGTGGACTTGTCTTGAAGGAGAAGCCATTTATAAAGTTGCATTGTGTTCTAAGGAAAGATATATTTAAATTACTTTATTTTTTATTCTCTGAAGGCACATGAGATTGTAAAATTACCAATCATAAAAGATCCAAGTAAATATTTAAAATGTAAAATATATTTTACTTTTAGTCCTAGATGTTACAACTTTAATAAAAATATGGAGAAGTGGAAAGTCTCTGGAGTCATTATAGCTACAACTGTGTAAATAGCTTGCTTCAAATGATATCAAAGGGAGAGTTAACCTCATTAGATGCAGTTCTAACAGCAAGAGAGCCGAAGGCATGGCAACAATTGTATCTAAAGATTGAATTGGAAGGATGCTGTCCTTTTAAAGGCTATGATTCAGTGAAATTTTACTTAGTGAAATTTTCATTTGCAAAGTGATGTTTCTCCTTACAAGTTAGTAATATGGTTTACTTTGGAGGTCTGGAATCAATTTTTCTGTTCATGTTTTAAAATGAAAAGCAATTAAAATACCAGATTAAGAAAAACAATACACTTGACCACAGGGACATTCTGTAATTGACCATATTATTTGTGATGTGAAGGTTATTAATACAACGAAACTAGAATGGGGAGGAGACATAAATTTGTGCATACTAACTAGGAAAAAAAGGTGACACAGCAAATCCCTAGCCACTGTACTTTGATGCTAAATAATAGTACTCAATTTATATTTGAAGGATTTTCCATAAGTTAACAGTCCTACTCTTTCAAAAGCATGTACCAGACTTTAGGGGGGTTATGGGGAAAAGCTGAGCATTTTTGAAAGAGGTTGCTGATAAGACAAAAATGGAAGATATAGAATATATATGTATTTAATACAGCAAATTCTACAAAGCAAATTCTATTAGTAGTAGTATTTCTATGCTGAACTACACTGTTAGCCCTAAGACGGAAACTCCAATGTTGTTTTCCAGTCTGGCTAAGTATTTTTATAGAAATAGCAAGATCATTTGGCACTTCAGTCATTGAGTCCCCCTGAAAATGATGCAAATTAAGGCTTCTCCCAGTATTTTGCCTATTATATAAGGGCTCCAATGAATCCATTGCAAGAATCCACCTGCAATGCAGGAGACACAGTTTCAATTTCTGGGTCAGGAAGATCCCTTGGAGGAGGAAAATGGCAAACCACTCCAGTATTCTTGCCTGGACAGAGGAAAAAATCCAATGGGCAGAGGAGCCTGGTGTGCTACAGTCCAAAGTGTCTCAAAGAGTCAGACATGACTGAACAGCCGACTAAGCAGATTAGTGAGTAATTATGGAGAGTTGCTAGCTGTTTTCAGTTTGACACCTTCTTTCCCCAAATTGCTGTTCCCTGCCTTGTTCCTACGAGGCAGGCTGCCCCAGTGGACCGCACAGAATGAGCCCCTTTGCCACTGGCCAGTAGTGAGGTGCAGCCAGGGGTGGGGTCAACCAGAGATGGCAGCAAAGGAGCTATGTGTCCTTTGTTTCTCATCTACAAGCAACTCACACAAGGATCTGGCTGCTTTATGCACCACCTACCTTTGTCCGGTCAGCTTTCTGTGGTTAAACCTCTGGGTGCTTCAGCATCCTTTGTAGGTACCCTTAACTCTGGGCACACCCTTGAAATTATCTCATTAAAAACTCTTCTGATGAGTCATCAGAGTGAGATTCATTTCTTACTGTGGCCCTGGCTAACACAGGCACATGGCACTGATGTCATATGACAGACCAAGTAGCATGAGCACTTCATGAGCGCTTCTCTTATAATCAGGGCTGTAAGCACTATACAGATTCGAATATGTTCACTGATGACTGTGGCATCATTCAACAATACTACCTCAGCTATTATCATAATTATAAGGTGCTGAACATCCACTGGATTATGGAAAAAGGAAGAGAGTTCCAGAAAAACATCTATTTCTGCTTTATTAACTATGCCAAAGCCTTTGACCGTGTGGATCACAATAAACTGTGGAAAATTCTGAAAGAGATGGGAATACCAGACCACCTGACCTGCCTCTTGAGAAACCTATATGTAGGTCAGGAAGCAACAGTTAGAACTGGACATGGACCAACAGACTGGTTCCAAACAGGAAAAGGAGTATGTCAGGCTGTATATTGTCACCCTGCTTATTTCACTTCTATGCAGAGTACATCATGAGGAACTCTAGGCTGGAAGAAGCACAAGCTGGGATCAAGATTGCCCAGAGAAATATCAATAACCTCAGATATGCAGATGACACCACCCTTATGGCAGAAAGTGAAGAAGAACTAAAAAGCCTCTTGATAAAAGTGAAAGGGGAGAGTGAAAATGTTGGCTTAAAGCTCAATATTTAGAAAATGAAGATTATGGCATCTGATCCCATCACTTCACAGCAAATAGATGGGAAAACAGTGGAAACAGTGGCTGACTTTGTTTATGCAGGCTCTAAAATCACTGCAGATGGTGACTGTAGCCATGAAATTAAAAGATGCTTACTCCTTGGAAGAAAAGTTATGACCAACCTAGACAGCATATTGAAAAGCAAAGACATTACTTTGCCAACAAAGGTCTGTCTAGTCAAGGCTATGGTTTTTCCAGTGGTCATGTATGGATGCGAGAGTTGGATAGCTGGGATCAAGATTGCCCAGAGAAATATCAATAACCTCAGATATGCAGATGACACCACCCTTATGGCAGAAAGTGAAGAAGAACTAAAAAGCCTCTTGATAAAAGTGAAAGGGGAGAGTGAAAATGTTGGCTTAAAGCTCAATATTTAGAAAATGAAGATTATGGCATCTGATCCCATCACTTCACAGCAAATAGATGGGAAAACAGTGGAAACAGTGGCTGACTTTGTTTATGCAGGCTCTAAAATCACTGCAGATGGTGACTGTAGCCATGAAATTAAAAGATGCTTACTCCTTGGAAGAAAAGTTATGACCAACCTAGACAGCATATTGAAAAGCAAAGACATTACTTTGCCAACAAAGGTCTGTCTAGTCAAGGCTATGGTTTTTCCAGTGGTCATGTATGGATGCGAGAGTTGGACTGTGAAGAAAGCTGAGTGCTGAAAAATTAATGATTTTGAATTGTGGTGTTGAAGACTCTTGAGAGTGCCTTGGACTGCAAGGAGATCTAACCATTCCACCCTAAAGGAGATCAGTCCTGGGTGTTCATTGGAAGGAATGATGCTGAAGCTGAAACTCCCAATACTTTGGCCACCTCATGCAAAGCATTGACTCATTGGAAAAGACTCTGATGCTGGTAGGGATCGGGGTCAGGAGGAGAAGGAGCCAACAGAGGATGAGATGATTGGATGGCATCACCTACTCGATGGATGTGAATCTGAGTGAACTCTGGGAGCTGGTGATGGACAGGGAGGCCTGGAGTGCTGCGATTCATGAGGTTGCAGAGTTGGACACAACTGATCGACTGAACTGAACTGAACTGAACTGACTAGTAGCCCTACCTTTTGAGATGAAAATGGGGTAAGGATGCCAGAGATAATTATTCCATGTGCAGGCAGCAACCTCAAGAAAAAGGGTAGGCTGTGACCTCTTGACCAATAAACTCACTTCCCTGGCCCAGTTGAGCATTCCAGTTTTCCATGCAGACTCTGTGAAAAGAATGCTAATTTGCCTGTTTCCATTTCTGAATCTCTACCCAAGGAAATTTTAATGCAAAATTTGGGTAACTAGAAGATGACCACGAAAGAAGGGATCTTCCCCAGAAGTGAACTCATGAGGGGATAGCAAAGGGAAATGCAGGTCTACTCACCAGTGACAATACATCTTAAAAGCTGTGCTGTTTTTGCAGAAGAGGTGAAAATTGGCAGTTTCATCTGGGTCCTGGATATTTGGCAAGAGAATGTTTCTTGTGGTCCCTGGGCTCCTTTCTCCCAGTCCCTAGGTATCTGAGTCTACATTTACCTTCACAGGTAAATTCCCTGTCTCGGACTTCTCTTCACATGGACCTATAGGGTTCATTCCCTGGGATCCCTGTTTGGCAGTTTTTTCTCCTTAGATTTGAGCAGTGAGAAACACTTGCCAGAAGTCAAAGACCAAAGGAAAGAAGGAAATCTGGATGACATCCCTCTTTCTTTCTCCTTTGTCTGTGTCCCTGAGTGACTGGAGTTCTTCTGGGTGTCTCTGCATTACAGACTGATGCCAGGGCTTCAATAGCACACCCCAATTTTCCTGTCCCTTCAACTCTACTGGTGTTAACAATTTCAAGTCTGGATGTCTCAGTATTCCTGGCTGCAGCTCTCTGTGTAACTCCCTCATTAAAGTACTTTTATTTAAAACACCTGTGTTGGGTTTCTTCCCATCACCTATAATCTATCTTGAATTTGTGTCCTTTCCATAGCATTAGCTCTGAAATCATATGCAATTGGTTTTACTGTTGAAGCACTTTCAGAATCATGTTAAATAATGCTATCAGAGCAGAAATAATCTTGGTAGCATTTTTACAGAAGAGTTAAGCAATGGATGCATTTTTTTTGGTAATTGGAGAAAGAACTCCAAAGACCAATTAAAGCCAAACCAAACCAAACGAAACTGTCAGTAGCTGAGAAAATGCTTAGCCATGGTTTCTTGAAAAAGTCCTTGTAAGTGTCCAGTGACAGGAGAAGGGTACCTTGCAAGCAACTGTGCCGCATGTAAAGTTTCACAAGCTAAATCCAAACGAGCTCTTTTCCTGGTTTATAAAAAGACAAACTGTGTGACCTTTTGGATTTATGCTCTTTTTTTTTTTCCATCTCCTTTAGTCTAGCCTTTCCCTTTAGTCTAGGGTCTATTTTAATAGAACACATTGCTAAAATGTACACTGTTATTACTGAATAGAATTATACAACAATTTTATATAAATATGCCTATGATTATTTAATTAAAATGTTAAAATTTTAATATTTTATTTTAAAACACATATGTAAATATTTGCAATAAAGAGAAACAGAATTGGAAAAATATGGGCTGAGTGTCGTGGAGGATAGACTGAAAGAAAAAAAAAAAACTCAAAGCAAACAGAATGTGAGTCTTTGGCCAGAAAAGCAAAGAGAAGAGAGAATGATTAGGTTTTAGGGTAAGACAACTCACTCTCTTTCCTCAATAAAATCAGTAGAAATTTAATGGTGCTGAATCGTGGGTTTTAAAAAGCTGATTTAATGGCCTGAAATGAAAGAACAGGTCATGGATTCTTGGGAGGTGGCGACAATAGCTGTTAGCAGATCAAAAATCCAGGAGATGAATTGATTGCAACAAAGAGGGCAATTCCATAGCAATGTGGGGCATACTGACAAGGCCGTTTTAAACCATCAGTTTTGACATTACTGTATGAAAATGACCCCATCAAGGTATAAAGCTACATTTTAAAGTTATAACCCTGCCACTTCACCTACCCACACCCACCAAGATTATGGACCTTTTTATTCATTTTTGTATTGTTACAACTATTGCTTTGTTTCTTTTAGTTTAAATGCATTTTATTCATTTTAAAGATATTTAAAGCTATTTTTATTACCAATGCTGAATTATATAACACAATCATAATATAATAATTTAACTTATAATCAGAAAAAATAATAAAGATATTTTTTACAACCCAAATTGAGTAACATACCACTGATTGTTTTACAACAGCCTGTGTTTAAAGTGAGAAACTACATTGACTTGCTATAACCTGTTTGAAATGTCCCACCATGGGACTTCCCTGGTGGTCCAGTGGTTAAGAATGCACCTTACAATGCAGGGGACACAGGTTCAATCCCTAAACAGGGAGCTAAGATTCCCTGTGCTGAGGGATACTAAGCCTGTGCGCACAGCTAGAAAGCCTGGGCACAGCAACTACTGTGCCCTTGTATTCCAGAGCCTGTGCTCTGCAACAAGAGAAGCTCTCTTGCCTAGAGAAAGCCTTCAGTGAAGATCCAGTATGGCCAACGATTAAAAAAAATTAAATATGATGTTTGCTGTTAGATAATAAATTGTGACAAGATATGGAAAATTTGCATAACTGACTAAACCAATATTTTCCAAAAGACTGATGATCACAAAAATCATTCATGATTAAAGAGCCACTGAAAATGCAAGGTAGGCAAAGAAACTGTAAAGAGGATGAAAAGTTCATGGATGTGGTTTCAGAGTCTTCATTTCAATTACTTTTTAAGAAGTTGATACTTGTTGGTTCTAATGAACTGACTCATTGGAAAAAACCCTGATGCTGGGAAAGATTGAAGGCAGGATAAGAAGGGGACGACAGAAGATGAGATGGTTGGATGGCATCACTGACTTGATGGATATGACTTTGAGCAAGTTTCTGGAACTGGTGATGGATAGGGAAGCCTGGTTTGCTGCAGTCCATGGAGTTGCAAAGAGTCGGATACGACTGAGCAACTGAACTGACCGAACTGACTTGTTGGTTACACTGAGAATAAAGAGGAATATCCACAATTATCCACAAAGATGACTAAAATAATATTCTCTTTTCCATTAACAGCAAAAAATATCTTTTGGAGTTCATAGATTTTAATATATTTATTGAGATATAGTACATATTCCATAATATTCACCTTTTTAATATGTATGTTTAGAGATTTAAGTATATTAACAGATACTGAAACTGGTACCACTGATATCACCATCAATTTTAAGAAAATTTTCATCATCTCAAAAAGAAAACCTTATCCTTCAGCTACCTTTCACCATTCTTCATCTTCTCAGCACTCCACAACCACAAATTTAATTTTTCTCTCAATAGGTTTGCCCATTCTGGAAATTTCTTTTTAATGAAATTATGTGATGTGTGGGGTTTTGTAACTGGCTTTTTTCACTAAAACAATGTTCGAAGATTCATCCATGTTGGACTTCCCTGGTGGAAGCAGTGGAAAAGAATCTGCCTGCCAACTAAGTGACATGGGTTCGATCCCTTGCCTGGGAAGATCTCATATGTGGAGGGGCAGCTAAGCCCAAGGGCCACAACTACTGAGGCCCTCGCGCCTAAAGCCTGTGCTCTGCAGCAAGTGAGGCCACTGCAGTGAGAAGCCCGTAACTCTGCAATGAGGAGTAGCCCCCACGCCCCCCACCCACCAGAGCTAGAGAAAGCCCGAGCAAAGCAACAAAGACTCAGCACAGGCAAAAATAAATAAATAAAATAAAACAACAATCTGCTTTCTAAAATAAAGAAGGATTCATCCACGTGACAGTATATACCAGTACCTTGTCACATCTCATAGTCACACGATATTCCATTTTATGTCTAGACATGCGGTGTTTATCCATTCATCCATTGATGGCCATCCTGCTTTGAACAATGCTGCTGTGAAGATGGGTGCACCAGTTTTTGCAAGGACATACTTTTATTTCTCTTGGGTCTATATCTCAGAGTGAAATTGCTAGGTCGTAACATTAGCTTTAAGCTTAACTACCTGAGGAACAGCCAGACTGTTTTTCAATGTGGCTTCACCATCTTAAATTCCACCATGAGTGTGTAAAGGATTTCTCCACATCCTTTATAACATTTGTTATTATTTGACAATTTGATTATAACTCTCCAGTGAGGATAAAGTAGCATATTATTGCTGCTTTGATTTGCATTTGATGATTAGTGATGTGGGAGCACTGACCTCCTCCCAGTCACCCGTCACTGCAACCTCTGCTGCTTGTGAGAGGGTCCTGAGGCTTGAACTTCTCAGCTCTTTGTTTCAAAAGAGGTCAGTTCTTTGAGAAGAGAATATAAGCTGTTCCAGGGCCTCCTTCTCCTTCTAGGCAGGCTCTGTGCCGTGGCTCCAGGGCTGAGACCAAGGCAGTGCAACCTCGCTCCGTGTCACAGCATAACTAGTACTCAGTGCAGGACCCACGGTAATACCCTCAGGGCTTGTGGGCTTCTCGCTGAGTGTGGAACCTCCATCTTTACAGCTGAGACAAGGACAATTAAGGTTTATGTGTAGGAACCTTCCTGGTGGGCCAATGGTTAAGACTGTGTCTTCCAATGCAGGGAGTATGGGCTCGATCCCAGGTCAGGGAGCTAAGATCCTACAAGCCTTGGGGCCACAAAACCAAAACATAAAAACAAAAGCAATATCATAACAAATTCAATAAAGACTTTAAAAATGGCCCACATCACTCTGCTCAATGTTATGTGGCAGCCTGGAAGGGAGGAGAGTTTGGGGGAGAATAGATACTTGTATATGTATGACTGAATCCCTTTGTGTCCACCTGAAAGTATCACAACATTGTTTATCAATTATACTCCAGTACAAAGTAAAAAAAAAAATGGTCCACACCAAAAATAAATCTTAAAAGAAGACTCATGTGTGTATATACATACAAGTATAAAATTTTTAATGTAGTAATAATTTATATATAACCATGAAATAATATATATTTAATAATTTTGATCAGTTTTGCTGGGGAGTGGGTCTCACACTGTGCCAGAAGTGGAATCTCATTTGCAAAGTGGATTTGCCTCCAGATAGGTTATAAGTCCTATTCTCGAAAACCAAAGATGTGTTTTATATATGAACTATGTTACTGAGAGAGAAGTTATGGCAGATTTATTATGCAACCTGAACGGCATGTTGCTCTAGCTTCTTCCTTCTAGTTATGTATTACTGAATATAAGGGAGAAATCTGAGAAGTCGTGATGTGGTGCTTTCAAAATATAAGCAATTTTTCAGCAAACAAACAAACAAACAAACAAAAAACAGAGTTTGTTCAGAGCAGATGGTGGTCTCTTTTGGGGGTGAGAGTCTGTGGGTGAGTTTGACTCTAGTGACCTGTAGTTTGTCCAACCTCTGACCCACTCCTTGATTCACTCATACCACTTGGCCGATGCCCACATTATTTGTTTTATTTTTTAGTGAGTTAATTTTTTTTTTATTGGAGTATAGTTGCTTTACAGTGTCATGTTAGTTTCTGCTGCTGCTGCTGCTAAGTCACTTTAGTCGTGTCCGACTCTGTGCGACCCTGGAGACAGCAGCCTACCAGGCTCTGCCATCCCTGGGATTCTCCAGGCAAGAACACTGGAGTTTCTACTGTAGAGCAAAGTGAATCAGCTATGGATATACGTACATCCCCTATTTTTTGGATTTCCTTCCCATTCAGGTTACCACAGAGAACTGAGTAGGGTATCCTGAGCTATAGAGTAGGTTCTCGTTAGTTATGTATTTTATACATAGTATCAGTAGTGTGTATATGTCAATCCCAATCTCCCAGTTCATCATATATCCCCATTTTCCCTCTGGTATCCATGCATTTGTTCTCTACGTCTATGTCTCTATTTGCTTTGTAAATAAGACCATTTATATCCATTTTTTCAGATTCCACATATGCATTAATATAAGGTATTTGTTTTTTTCTCTTTCTGACCTAATTCACTCTGTATGACAGTCACTAGGTCCATCCACATCTCTGCAGATGACCCAGTTTTGTTCCTTTTATGGCAGGGTAATAGTCCATAATATACATGTGCCACGTCTTCTTTATCCATTCCTCTGTCAATGGACACTTAGTTGCTTCCATATCCCTGCTATTTCAGAGACCTCTGAGTCTCACCTACAGGCTCTAAGACTGAAATGGGTAAGGAATGCTCAAGCATAGGATGGCTTTGCATATATGCAACTAATAGAAAAGCTTATCTTACAGTATTTTATTATTTTTAAGTTGGGTCAAAATGTCTGTGATCAAAATACCCTATGGCAGTGTCAAAGAACCAGATATTGAAATGACTGCAGTAGGAACACAATGTCAGAAAAGTTACAAGCATGTTCCACAGAGAGGATATTTTTGACAGCCTCTAGATTTCAGTGGCTTAGGTGAGGGAGAGGAAGGATTGAGAAATGCATGCCAATGAGATGCTCAGTGTACCTCATGAAGAGGACTAATTTCAGGGAAGTCTGGGAAAAATGAGGAAACAGGCATGTGTCTCCAGCGTCACACACTGAGATGAGATGTGATGTGCTGGGATGAGATGTCTTTCATGAGCTAAGTCACTCAGGAATTCTCGGTCATTCTTTGCAGTCCACACGAAATATTAGAAGATGTGGTACTTGGATCTCTGTTAATAAGGTCTTTCTGTGTAACTTCTTATGTATTTTAAATATTTCCAGGAGGGCTAGAAAAGAAGAATATAACATATGCCATGGTAGTATTCCACATGAGTACCTGTTGTGGAAAATTCCTGAAAAAACAGAATGGAGTAAAAAAAAATGTTACTTACTGCAAAAAAAATTTAATAAAATAATAAAATATCAGTCCATAAAGTATCAGCTCATGTCAAATTAAAATAGAACTGATGTTAACTCAGGAGAATTATTGAATAAACCTAAGTACAAGGGTTAGACCATTCCTGCTTTCAGTAAATTCCAGTAAGCTCTGTGCCTACTTATGTCAGATGATGTTCAGTAACATTCTATCACTTAAGCATGTAGAGTCTCTCAGCTTTCCAGCACTAAGCAAAAATAAATACTTAGAATTAAGTGAGTGTTTTCTTGGAGGTTTTAACTCTATACAATAGAGGGGATAGATACACAGTATTCTTCTTGCTATAGTTAGAGATGAATCAACGTGTGTTTAGAGAAACTGGTTTTTCTCAAACATAGTCCACAAATCAAGATAGAAAAACTCCCAATTTTTTGTCCAATGTGTATGTGTACACAGCTACTTGTATGTATACACTGATGCATACATATATACACACACACATATATATCTTATACATATGTGTGCATGTTTGCTAGCAAAAGGTAAACAGTATATATTAAGTGACTGTTAGTTACTTTACAGCTAAAATATTCCTATACATTTTTCCATTGTCGTTTGTACCCTCAGGACCCAAAGGTACAGTATAGAAAATTTATCCACACCTTCCACTCTGCAATTATGACAGTGGTTCAATCAAATTAAAGGCTGACAATGTGAGAATAAAGGAGAGAGTTGAAAAGGGCTTTAATTCATTTGTCAAATTGAAATTTCTTGAGTTGGCGTGTGGTTCTTTCAAAAAATAGCATCATGTTAGGAATCATTTTAATTTTTGATTTGTGATACAGTAGCAAACATTCTCCTCTTGCCATTCTCTCAATGGTCATTTGTGAATATATTTTTATTTTTAAATAATGTATTTTGCAGCATAGACTTCATTAGGAAGGACATTCAGAGGGGGTTTTGAGGAGAATAAAGTTTTTGAGGAGAATAAAGTCTTTTTCGGCATTTATTCTGAATAAGAGCAGATGTTTTCCCAGGAGTCTTGCATTCCTAACCACAGGCCAGATTTGAGTGTTAGGTCTCAAAAACTAAACACACTAGGCTTAATGCAAATTAAATGAGAATGAGAAAAGTAATTATCCAGGAATTACAATGGCCAAGGAAAGAAACGTGATGACCGTCCTTCATGCAAGGAGGTGCTGCGGCTGTGCATTTTCAAGTACGATCCTTGGAGATATTTTTCTTGGGTTGCAGTTGTGAGGAGTTGTGCAGAGCTAGCTGTGTCTTCTCAGGCTTCCTGTCCCGTTATTCCTAAAGGTACACTTGAGAAAACAGCTGGATGGGCTTAAGGAATAACTTCCTTCACAAAAACTTGCCTGACAGAAGATGTGGTTTAATACATCCGCAGAAATTAGCACCGGCCTGTGTGCTGAAAATAGTCCTGCTAGGTGGGAGGCAGGTGGAGGCCAGGCTGATAAAATGTAGGGCAGTCTCGGTCCAGCACACCGTGCAGTGGGCTGAAAAGATTTTCTGCTTTCCTTTCTCTTTTGGATTTTTTTGTTTGTTTCCATAGGAATTTGGCAGGGAAGGAAGATGGAGGAGAGGGCAGCTGATGATTTACGGCTTTTGCTTAACGTTGATTCATTTATTTATCTGAGCAAGTCCTGATCTCACATCCTGAAAATTTACTTCACAGTTGAACAGGGTGGGGGATAACCCAGGGCACTCTGGTGGGAACCCATCATCGTAATGCTGAAACCTAAGTCTCGGTCTAATTCCCATGTAAATCAAGCTTGCTCTGACATTGTTTTTGTGCTGTGGGGAGACCTGATTTTGTTTGGGTTATATCTGAGCTGACTGTATTGTAAGAACAAGCCCATCTATGACAAGATTAAACTTCATCTCCAAGAAGATATACAGAATTTGAAAGCTGGGGAAAGTATCTGGTTTAAGTTCCTGATTTTATGTACAGGAAGGTAAGTGGCTTGCCCAAGGTCACACAACCTGTTTGCATCTGTCCCCAGAGAACACAAGCAATTTTAGAGGTGACCTTTTCACCAGACCATGAAAAAGACTGGTTCTGAAAGCTAAGATTTCTTTGGCTTCAGTTCTGGTTTGGTCAGTTTTTTTTCTTGAACAACCCTGAACACTACAAGCTTCCTTGTATCCTTCAGCAGCCACGCATGACAGGAGCTGCAGATTTCAAAGGGCAGAGCTCTGGGAAGCATCTTCTGATAATGCAAAATCATAGCACACAACAGAATTTTCCAGAAAATATTCAGTTTAGCTGCAAACATAGCATACAAGTCATCTAAGTTCACTGTGGGAGAGATACACTCCTAAAAGGAACTTGTAGGTGCATAGTGAGTGAGTGACCAGAAAAAGCAATGGTACATCTTTCTATTTCTCTTCTGAAGCCTCTTCCTCAGTGATTAAAAAGAGTTTAAGCCAGGGGAAAATGTGTGGAAAACTCTTCTCCACTCGTTCCATATCAAACTAGTATTTATGGGCAGCTTTCTATGTATCTGACACTCTTTCTTACCACTTGAGATTACCAAGACTCAAGGCTGAAATGAAATGGGGGTGCTTCCCTGATGGCCCAGTGTAAGAATCCGCCTGCCAGCGCAGAAGGTACAGATGTGATAGGTACAGATATGATAGCTGGTCCAGTGAAGTAGAATCCGTCCAGTGGTTAAGATCCCACATGCCTCAAGACAGGCTAAGCCTGTGCACCACTGCTGAGCACCCGCTCTAGAGCCTGTGCTTCACAACTACTGAGCCTGCGCACCTAGAGCCCACAGCAAGAGACACAACCACAGTAAGAAACCCGTGCCTTGCACCTAGAGAAAGCCCTCAGGCAGCAGTGAAGACCCAGTGCAACTAAAATAATTTAAAAACAGGCAAACAAAAAGACTGAAGCGAGAAGAATTTCATTTCCACACAAAAGAGAATTCTTGAGTAGGAAGGTACATTAAAGATCATCCTGACATCTCTACTGGGAAGCTGAGTGACACAGTCATGAAGCCACTTATCCAGGATGAAGAACTGGGATCAGATTTTCTGTAATTCACCCTGTGTTGCTTCTACCATACCAGTGTCTTCCTTAGTTGTTAGCTTCTTGATGAAATAGTGGTATCATGAGTGTGGGCTTCTGTTGGTAAAGAATCCACCTGCAATGCAAGAGACCCTGGTTCAATTCCTAGATCAGGAAGATCCACTGAAGAAGGGATAGGCTACCCACTCCAGTATTCTTGGGCTTCCCTTGTGGCTCAGCCGGTAAAGAATTGCCCTGTAATGCAGGAGACCTGGGTTCAGTCCCTGAGTTGGGAAGATCCACTGGAGAAGGGAAAGGTTGCCCACTCCAGTATTCTGGCCTAGAGAATTCAATGGACTGTATAGTCCGTGGGGTCACAAAGAGTTGGATACGACTGAGCAACTTTCACTTTCTTTCAGGAAGCTCCATTAACATGGGCTTTTTGGATACAACCAGTAAGTCTGTGTTCACATATGCTTTCAAAACTGAAAACCCATCTTGTTACTCCTATAAAAGAGAAAACTATGGTAATAATTGATATCAATTTGGTATTAAGGTAAGGAAGACAATGATTGTGTCTCATAAATATACATCCAAAGAAGAGCAGAGAAACAGAAAACCTTCAGGGTGACCCAGTTTCAATAAGATAATTAAATTTACATTCTGGCCTTTTAGGACTTTCCCATTGGACTTGGACACTGAATGTGTGCAGAAATCTCTTCAGTGCAGGATATAGGGGTGGGACCCAGAATCCATCTTGTCCTAATCCTTATCACACTGATGAGGAGGAGAATGCTAAGAGATTGTGACTAGCTGAGGTCACACAGCCATGTAGTGGTTTAGAGGCAAAGCCCATTGATTCAAACTACAGGATGTCCACCCAGAAGTCTGCCCACATGTGATGCTCCTTCTGTGGTCAACTATCCCAAGATTCTCAAAAGTATGACCCACCTGAGTATCTAGACATGGACATTTTCTTCCTGGACTCAAAGCGCCGGGGCACAGCCACATTAACGATGGAAGGTAAATCTGAAAGCTGAAATCTGTGAGTTGGAGTGTTCTCAACAGAAGTTCCAGGTTGACTGTGCCCAGATTCAGTCAAACTGTCCTTCCAGAGAAACCCCAGCTTCTAAGTAATAGTGAACGTGTTTAATGGCTGTACAGAACTCAGATTCCTCCAAGGAGAATCTGAATCTCAGTAGATATCTGGACCAAACTACAACCTTTGCCTAATTTAAACTTTCATTTAAAGTTTTTCTGTGAAATATGAATCTGTGAATGGGAGTTGATAGCAAGAAGCTAGGGAGTTTGGGGATGTTGAATGAGCTGTCACATTACCATAACCTGATTTAGAGCCCCAGAAGGCAATTGTGACTGGAATTTTCTGAGCTGAAATGATGATTGGAGAGTTATACATAGAGAGGTTATGACAGACTCAGCCTCTGGAGTGACTGTAAGGGCAACGGATTGTGACTGGAGGTGAAATTCACGGGTATGTAAAGGAATGCTTTCAGGGAAGGACATTACTGAGGCAAAGAGAGAGAGTTAGATTTGGAATTTTAAGGGCATAGAAAATTTCAGGATCAGAATAACTAGCAGTGGGTGCATTGAATCATAAATCAGGAATTAAAAAAATACAGTCACACGTCAGTCATCGTGGTGAAGCAGCTGAGGCATTGATTTAAATGATACCATCTTAGAAATATTTTAGAAGTAAAAGCTTCAATTTCCAGTTCCATGGGCAATCTTTGGCCAAGACTTCACATTTCCAAACTAAGGGAGAAACAGTCTGACCACCAGTGAGTAGATGTCTTGTAATTGAACTACTTGAGGCAAGAGCTCAGAAACCTTCCTGGTGAACAGGGAAATATTTGCTGTGAGCTTTATAATCTCCCTTGCTTTAATCCTTCGCTGTACTTCTGAGGGTGCTTCCTGGGTGGCTCAGTGGTAAAGAATCCGCCTGCCAATGCAGGAGACACAGGAGATAAGGGTTTGGTTCCTGAGTGGGGAAGATCCCCTGGAGGAGAAAATGGCAACCCACTCCAATATTCTTGCCTGGAGAATTCCTAGGGTAGAGGAGCCTGGCAGGCTACGCTATTTCTCACCTTTTCTCCTCTGAAAGGTCACTGAATCTGCTTGGAGAGCATGTCCTTGGGCTATGCTAAGATCACTGGATCATCTTTATGGGACAAATGCAGTTCAGAGATTTTGACTGAGGACTCAGGTTTATGGAGATGTGATATTGGCTCTATTCAAACTCTTTTCTATGCATTTTTCCACTTATTTACTAATTTAGGCCTCAAGATTTCTCTCTCAGGATATTAACTCCTATTTAGAAATAGTTTAAATAATTTGCCCGAGGATGGCACAGGTAGAATGAGGTAAGCCTGGGGCTTGAACCCATGCCATTCTTCTGCCTAGCTCCTAAGTACACAGTTCTATTCCCAGGTTTCAGGGAGTTCTTTCACCTCAACCCATTTCCTGTATTCTGATGGAGCATCTTTGTCCCTTTCTTTAGGCACGAGTGTCATGATTCCAATCACTTGTGTCTTGTTCTCCCACATGTAAATCATGCCCTGGAAATATTGATTTTACTCGACACTTTCTAATTCCTAAGCATGGTTTCTGAGCTGCTGCTTCAGATAGTTCAATTGACAACAGATCTACCATCGCCCAGCCCTCAGCCTTCTCTTGTTGAATTTGAAGACTAGATCCAAGGCTGATCAAGGAAAGAGAAGATGTAAGCTTTCCCTGCCCACCACCAAAGATCTGAAATTGTATTGTTTGATTAACATCTCATAACCTGACTGAATGTGACATTTTAAAATTCATAATGAATGATTTAATGTTCTTTCTCTGTGTTTTCCTGATCCAAAAATTATCAAAAGGTGTCAAGTTTAATTCTTCATGTTTTGGTCCCAGAATTATTACATTCTTGTCGACTCTATGGTCAAAAGAAACCCTTGGGAAAATAAAAACTATAAACCCAATAAAAAGGAGGGGAAACACAAATCCAGTAAGATATTAAACAGATTCAAGTCCTGACTGTTCATTTTAAACCAAAAAAAAAAAAAATTAGGCCTCCTGTAGTTGCTTTTGATTGACCTTTTTTTTTGGTAGCCAAAGTCAGAGCCAGCCCATGGGCGCCTGTGTTGTCTGATCTCACAAATAAGTGCACACAACTATGTTATTGACTAGGCCATTTTGATTAGGCTTCACGTTTACTAATTCTGTCCAAATATCTACTGTATTCTTAGTATGGCCAGTGCAGGAGAGTCTCTGCTTGAAGAGTTTGTAGCCCAGCAGGACCACAAGTCAATACCAACCACAACGTAAGGTAATGATTGAGAAGATCACAAAGAAGGAATTCTTTCTACAGTCTACATCAGTTTATTTATGTAAAAAACTAAAATATATGAATTACTCAGCTTACGAACAATTGTATCTCAATAGCTCAATTGCAAATTAGCTGTTTGAAACCCTCAATATATTTTCTTTGATCATAGAAATTGCAACTGAATGACATGTTTCTCTTCATTGGTCTTGACATTTAAGTCCTAGTGGGCATGAAGAGGAAAATGGTAAGAAAACAAAAAGAAAGGTAAGAGAGAGAATGCAGAAACATGTAACAGTGGCAGTAATGTGGTCTGACTGATCCTGAGCAGGTTCCCGGGTCTCTCTGAGTCTCAGTTTCCTCACTGTGCAAGAGATAATATTTCCCAAGTCTTGTAAGCACACAGCATCTAGTGTCATCCAGTCCTCTTTCTTGAGCAGGGACTTTCTGCAGCTGCTCCACTTTCCAGTGCTCTAATTTACAGACATCTCCATATCTCTATCTCCATCAGCCAAAGGGAGCCCATTCCCTCAAATTATCTTTCACCCAAATTACCCGCCTTTCCTTTCCAGCTATTCAAAGCTCTGATTAACTAGCCCTGTTGCTCTCAGCTGGCTGTTAGGACAAAAAAACAATCTTTTTGAATCAACCCACACAAATGCAGGAAGGGCTTGACAGTCTCTGAACTCTCCTAGAGTTAGTGGCATTTAAAAAAAAATTGCTTATTATCCCACAAGCATGTCTCAGTGAGTGATTTCAGCCAGCCAGCCAAAGTGAAGTCAAAACTCCAGGCACAGTGGGGGAAAGATATTTTTGGGCTGGTGAAGGTCAGCTCGTTCTGTGCACCTGTCCCTGGTCAGCTCCATGCTGAATTTCCTTTTTCAGTCTCATTCCTTTCTTTACTTCTGAACCTACAGTTTCTCTAAAGCTCTCTGCCTGCCTGGATGGCTTTTTTGGCAATAGCACCAGGGGGTCCAAAGGTGAGGAGACCAGGGAGGAAGGGGCGTTTGCACATGCTGTTGATGTTTCTGAGTCTTTTATAGGTAGGGGGTGTCTCTCCTAGCACATCGGTTACCCTTTATGAATCTGAGATAATAGCTCTGGGATTGTTGAGATGTGAGTTTGGAGGGCGATATTCATTGGCCGTGAAAGTACAAATTCATGGAACCTCTAAAGACTCTCTCTTAGGTTTCATAAGACTATTGACTTACCAATATTTTTACCAAACTGCAAAACTTTCATGTTTGAACTGGCCTAGATCTTGGAGATTTCTTTGGTCCAGCTCCTCACTGTAATTTTTTTCAAGACAATTTTTCTTAATTTGGATCATTTTTAAAGTCTTTATTGAATAGTTACAATATAGCTTCTGTTTTATGTTTTTTGTGTTTTTTTGGCTGCAAGGCTTGTGGAATCTTAGCTGTCTGACCAGGGATTGAACCCACACTCACTGCATTGGACAGTAAAATCTTAACCACTGGACAGCTAGGGAAGTCTCCCTAGTTCCTCATTTTAAAGACAAGGAAGCCAAATCCCAGAGAGATAGCATGTAATTGCTTCTGCATTATATCCTTTGTGTCTTCTCAGAGTTGTGGGAAATGACAGTGGTGAGGTCTGTCCATAGTAATCAGTTGAAAACAGGTCTCTCCCCATCCCCCACATGTTAAGCTTTGGAAAGAAGCTGATGTGTAAAGGAAAACAGAGAACTCGACATATGGCAAGTTGTCTGTGGTGTGAGATGAGGCAGCGTAAAGGGAAATTTCTGTATTTCATGCTAAACTGTTCATTAGAGGACATCATTCAGCTCGCTGCCCATGGTTGGAAGTAATGGTTGGGAGTGGTCAAAATGGCACTAGAGGAATCGATGGTTTGGAGAGCTCACCCTATTTACACGCAGGGCTGGGACTGATGCATCATGCCACAACCCCTGATGTTCCCTGCTCATAATTAAGGGCAAAAATGGTAATTTCACTTTAAAAAAGGTTAAAATTGACCTTGACTCTTTAACTCACAGAGTAGTTGGGAGTATTGAACAAGGTCATCTATGTAAACGCAGTTCATATACTGGAAGTGTATATAAGTGCAAGATGTAATAAAATTTAAAGAAAGAAAGAAAAAGTCAAAGAAACACAAGTCAAGTCAAGAAAACATAAGCCAAAGCTGGAGAGAAAACAAATCCAAGATTTATTTGGATTTGGTCAGGTCTTCCTCTGCTGACCATCTTATCCATGGCTTTTTACCACACCTTTCCTCCATCAGAATTGATTTAGTTTTCCTTCAGGCTGGCACAAATCTCATGAGGTCAATCCACTGGTAGAGGTTCAGTTTTTTTTTAATGGCTGGGACTTAAATGCACTGCTGGGAGTGGGGGTTGGGGAGTGTGGAGGGTCAGGATCAAAGCTCAGTGGATGTCTAGTTATCACAGCTCCTTCACATTGCTCAAAAAAAGTGAAGGTCAGTGGGCAAATGCTCTAGTGCCTGCTGGGGATATCTGACCCTATATGGTGAAAAAATTACATTAATATTTGTATTGTGCCCCCAGCAAAAACATTTATAGAGTCAGCCAAATGTCAGTGTGACTGAAGCTTGTGGTCATCATCGTGATGTGAGGCAGGTTCTTATAGAGCATGGAGCCTTCCTCTTAATGTTTTAATTATATTACATCATTATTGATCTTCCATGGTCTGTCAATTCTCTTAGTGAACCCTTGAATTTCTACTTCTCTTTAGCTTGGCATGTGAATTTAATCAAACACTAATTGTTTCAAAGAAATTCAAGAAAAAAATAATTTTCAAGGTTTGTCCCTTAGCATATTAGTACTTGACTCTTGCTATCCAAATTTCACATATAAACAATAATTTCTTTATTACTTGAGATGTCTCCATTATTAGAGATATTGTTTCTTCCATTGTTAGATGGATGAGATTATTAGATGTATTGATTAACTTCTCCATTATTTGGTGTATGACCTGGCAGGAAGGAGAGGACTCTGAGAATCTCATGTGGGACGTTCATTATCTCAACTGGGAAGGGCTTAGACCACCTCCCTCTTATTTCGGTGGACTGCTCTCCTCAAGGGGCTGAGACTAGACGAGCATCTTCTGCAGGCCCCAAAGGGGAGGAGGAGGGCTGGAGCACCACTGGTACCCTCCCGGGAGCACTGTGCATTACATATTTGCTATCTATCTTCTTCATCTTGCTTTGATGTAGTTTTTGGCCTTTGTGTGTGTTTGTAAACCATTTCAAATCTTTCTCATGAAAAGTGCCCGTGGAAAATGACCTCCTAAGATTTTTACAGGGAAAATTGGATTTGTTCACCGTTTCGCTCTTTCTACTTCCTAGTATTATGTTATTTGAGGATAATTCTTTGACACTTTGAGAATTTACATCCATTGTGCTTTGTTAGTTTCAAGGAGTTTATGCTTGGAGAATGTGATCATCTTCTAGGACTATTCCACCAAAATCTCATCCTCATATTACTTAGTTATTAATACTGTTTACATTTCTGATGGAAGTAAATACTTTCTGGATATAAAACTTCAATGGGGGAGATTAATCTCCATAGAGCAATGGTGATAATGCACTCTCCCTTAAAACTCTTATGCCAGACACGTGTGTTATTTGTCAGAATCCAGGCTATTTGAACTGTGGCTAGGCACCATGGAAAACAAACAGGCATAAAGCCCTCAAAGAGAACTGGTTGTAGAACATACACTTGAATACTGCCAACATTAACTAGGAAGTCCTCCAAAGTTCATGATTTCTAAATGGAAGTAATGTGGCTCCCTTTGAAAAGAGCTTCAAAACATCAAATACTTACCTTGTTTTTTAAGAATTGGTCTGTAAACATGATGATTCTCAGCCCTCTTATTATTTTTGCTTCCATGTGGTCAGTAACAGAGAGTCTTATTACTCAGGATATTTTGAAATTTCAGTTTCAAAACCTTCTGAGAAACATACATGGTGGAAGCAGATGAAAACAGAGGGCTTTATTGTTGTGAATCTTTTTAAAACGGTTTTCTTTTAATGATAAGAACGGTTTGATCCTGTGTTTGACCTAAAGTTGGGTCGTCATGCTAAAAATCGATGTAAGACACTAGGTCATGGAAAGGTGAGCCCTACCTCCACCTCTTTCCACCGATGTTATCTTGCTTTGATGTAGTTTTTGGCCTTTGTGTGTGTTTGTAAACCATTTCAAATCTTTCTCATGAAAAGTGCCCGTGGAAAATGACCTCCTAAGATTTTTACAGGGAAAATTGGATTTGTTCACCGTTTCGCTCTTTCTACTTCCTAGTATTATGTTATTTGAGGATAATTCTTTGACACTTTGAGAATTTACATCCATTGTGCTTTGTTAGTTTCAAGGAGTTTATGCTTGGAGAATGTGATCATCTTCTAGGACTATTCCACCAAAATCTCATCCTCATATTACTTAGTTATTAATACTGTTTACATTTCTGATGGAAGTAAATACTTTCTGGATATAAAACTTCAATGGGGGAGATTAATCTCCATAGAGCAATGGTGATAATGCACTCTCCCTTAAAACTCTTATGCCAGACACGTGTGTTATTTGTCAGAATCCAGGCTATTTGAACTGTGGCTAGGCACCATGGAAAACAAACAGGCATAAAGCCCTCAAAGAGAACTGGTTGTAGAACATACACTTGAATACTGCCAACATTAACTAGGAAGTCCTCCAAAGTTCATGATTTCTAAATGGAAGTAATGTGGCTCCCTTTGAAAAGAGCTTCAAAACATCAAATACTTAACCTTGTTTTTTAAGAATTGGTCTGTAAACATGATGATTCTCAGCCCTCTTATTATTTTTGCTTCCATGTGGTCAGTAACAGAGAGTCTTATTACTCAGGATATTTTGAAATTTCAGTTTCAAAACCTTCTGAGAAACATACATGGTGGAAGCAGATGAAAACAGAGGGCTTTATTGTTGTGAATCTTTTTAAAACGGTTTTCTTTTAATGATAAGAACGGTTTGATCCTGTGTTTGACCTAAAGTTGGGTCGTCATGCTAAAAATCGATGTAAGACACTAGGTCATGGAAAGGTGAGCCCTACCTCCACCTCTTTCCACCGATGTATGCATGCATGCTAAGTCGCTTTGGTCATGTCTGACTCTTTGCAACCCCATGGACTGTTGCCTGCCAGGTTCCTCTGTCCATGGGATTCTTCAGGCAAGAATACTGGAGTGGGTTGCCATGCCCTCCTTCAAGTGATCTCCCCTACCCAGGGATGGAACCTGTGTCTCCTGCATTGTGGGTGGATTCCTGTGCTGAACCACTGGGGAAGCCCCTTTCCACCAAGGGGACCCCACAAACAGAGCTAGGGTGAGGAGGTCTGTTAGAAGAGAAGGAGTTACCTATAAACTCACCAACCCCCCATGCCCACAAAGCAGTCTGTCTACAAACCTGTTGATTCTGCTTCTAAAGCCTCTCTTAAGTTGCTCTGTCCTCCCCGCTCCAAGTCATCTGCCAACTTCAAGCTCCCTGCTGTCTCGTTCAATCTGCCTGCCCTCCAAGGAGACAGCCCCATGGTCCCCTGTGGACCAGAACCAGGCAGTCTCCATCCTGAGGTCTGAGAGATGGAGGAGAGGTGCTCACTAGAGATGATTTGCCCTCCCATCCCCAGCACTCCTCTCCCATCACATCTAAGCGCTCCGGTTGCCCATGGGACAGGATATCACATCCTCAGTGGCTGTAGCCAGGCTTGTCCTGTCTCTGCATCCTGCATCCCAGCCCTGCTCCTCCTGTCCCATAAATGAGCTCTTCTAGTTAGGGCCCTTGAGGTCTGTGGCCCAGGGTAAAGAAAAGAAGAGAATGAAAGTGAAAACAACTATGTGAATAAACACTCCATGAGCTAGTGGACCACACACAGTAAAAACTAGAACGTGAACAAAAATATCCTTTCTCGATTTCCACAGAATTTACCTGTTCATCTCGTCAGGGCAGTCTGGGTAAGTTAGTCATGATGTGTTTATAATTTGCACAGTTTGGAAACAGGGCAGCTGTGGGACTGAAGGAGAGACTTTTGACTGGGTTCCTGTGTCTAATGTGTTGCTGTAAATTCCTGACCTGGTTTCATAAATCTTCCTCGTCACAGGCACACAACTGTCCATTTTTCACTTTAGGTGGCACTCTCAATATCCTGCTCACTGTTTTTAATGCATGCTAAGTCGGCTAGTTGTTACAAGCCCGGAACTGTGAATTGATCAGTCACTGACCGATTAAACTTCGTTTCTTTAAAAAGTGACCACATCCAGTATTTTTATTTGTGGATCATGCCATTGGGATGATTAACTGATTGGAAGCAGGAAACCCAGGTCTTACTGTGAAACTGCACTTGCCCGGCAAGCACGCTGTGTCTTGAGTAGGTTTGATGTTTGCAATGACTTTTCAGGGAGCAGGAGGAAACGACATGTAGACTCAAGCCCTGATCCCAGCCTCAGTCATTGCTTTAACAAAAAGATTAGACATGTCTGCTTCTGTGCATCACTACCTCAGTAACACAACCACTTGTTTTATCTTCTAATTGTTTTATCTTTTGAGGTATGCTTATCTCAGATCGCTGCGCAGTGCTGTCAGCAACTCCTAGGAGGAACTGCAACTCACACCTGCCTCTTTCTGAGCATCTGCTGCCATGTTTTATATCTAGCTGAATCTCGATAAATATTTTATGGCCAAAATAAAGGCTACCTTGTAAAAATGTCTACTCAGCATAGACACTTGCTGGTCTTCATGTGCTGGGCCCTGGGTGTCAGAGTAGAGAGAATCTCAAAAGGGGGATTTAAATAAAGTTTGTTTCTCAATGATCTTATTTTTGATATTTGATTTTAGGTTTTAGACTTTATGACAAAAGTCCTAAGGATTAGTTTCAAATTATCCTGAGAGTTGAGAACTGGAGGGGGTCTTCGATGATTAGGACAAGTTTACAGATTCAGAGCTGGGGGACCTGGGAGGGTGAGAGCTCCGAACTTGCCGATGTCCAGAAAATTAAGAACTTGGAACCATCACTTCCTTTCTGGGGCTCTTGCACTACGTGGGAAATAAAAGTGAACGGAGCTGAGTCTATCTCTTCTCATTTTGGTCCTGGCTCCATGGTGGCTTTTTACTGGAGATAGCTAGAAAAATACTTTCAGCTTTGATTGGATTTTAAAAGGCTACTGGTTAAAACCTTGGATATATGACAAAGTCTCTCGGGGTAGGGACCTTTATGTCAGTGTGTGAATTCAGAGATCCGGAGCCTGTTTGTTCTAACACTCCATGTGAAAGAGCCACTGAATCCAACCTGCTCCTACCTCTGGAGAATAGGAGAAGGTACATCTGAAGGAAATATTGAGCTTTGGAAATTAATTTCATTATCCATAATAGGAACAAGGTTACTTATTGGTACAGTTGGCAATTTAACTCTGTAATTTCTCTCTTTTGCATCTATCAAAACCAAAAGCCTTTACTAAAGAGTTCTCCTGAGGCTCCTGACCACTGCCCTGGCATTCCCCACGAGAGCTAGTACTGTTTTCTCAGTGAGTTGGCAGGTGAGGATGTCTGTCTCCCTGACATGAGTCTTTCTTTGTTTCTTAAAGTATTTTGATTGTTTTAGTGTGACTGACATTGGCAAATATAAAACACATTTAGAACTGAGAACTTCTCCCTTCTTAATTTCTTGGTCAGATTTTAGTGTCGAAAAATTTGGAAACGACCCGAAGTAACAGATCAGTACATGGATTCCATGACCTGTGGCAAATATCACCTTTGAAATACAATGTTAAAAAAATTCTCAGCATGTGTATTTTCCTTTTAACAAACTCCTTTTAATTGTAGGTTGGTGTTAGTTTCCATATTTCCTGTCTGCTTTTTGCTGCCCTATTTAGAATTCTAGGTTTTAACCTCCCTGTAAGAAATCCTCCAGAGTTCTTTCTGGAAGAACCATGGAAGGGATATGAACACTGGCTTATTTTTTTCTTTTCTAGGGTTAGTGGATTTTTTTTCCTACTGTTACCTCTTTGGGGAAATTCAAGTGCTGGGCTAAATTTTCATTATTATTCAAAAAGGATTTTTTTTAATTGATAAAAGCCTAACTTGCCCTCCACAAAATGAGTTTTGCTAATTAAAAGGCTCTGATTCTTAGTCAATGTTAACACCTGTCGAATACCAACCAAACATCTTAGTGCTAACCCAGGTGGTGGCATATCGGTTGATTGCAGAAATTCTTCATGAGGCATAACAAGAAGGCAAAAATTAATTATTGCTTACTGAGTTTGAATGAATAATTACTCTAGTTTCCATCAGCATCAAATGAGAATGATTTTCAAAGTCAAGCTGTCCAGAAAAGAGTCTCAGTGGTTTGGGGGCAATGCTTTGTAAGAATGTAGAAGGATGCAGATTTTCAACATCCATCATTCTACCCATGCCTAAAATTGTGAATATTACTGCTTAAGGCACCAGCCTTTATCTTGTCTGAGAGATAATATTCAGAGGAATAGTAAAAGAGTGGCACATGGGACTTAGAACATTTTCTGAGCCATCCTTCTGACATCTTTATGAACACTTCATCCATATATTTATGTGCTTATTTTATTTATTCTATGTATTTATAGCTCTGCTTATTTCACAAAGGATTTGCTCAAGAATTATTTCAGCATATAATAAAAAATAAAGAGGGACTTCCCTGGCGGTCCAGTGGTTAAGACTTCCTGCTTCCTCTGCAGGGAGTGAAGGCTTCATCTCTTGTGGGAAACTAAGATCCCACATGCTGTGTGGTGTGTTCAGAAAGAAAAAAAAAGAAAAGATATGAGAGTGTGAAAAATACTTCAAAAAAATAAAGAAATATGGCACATTTTTTTTTAACTTAGAAAACATTTGCATTTATTTTTACTTTCCCACATCACCAGTCATGGATATGAGTGGCTAAATTTTCTACCCATCAGAAAAATACAACACTCTTGAGTGATGATGTTGTCCTATGGAGAATTCTCAATCTTTGCTCTGACATATGTATTTTAATCTTAAATTTTTTAAAGGAATAAATATCTGTACTTGCTATTATGTTGGGTAAACCCAACCAATAACTATGAAAATAGCATAGCCCTGGAAATGATTGTAAAATACATCTGGGTATTCTTTACACACTTCCTTCAAAACAATGGAGTCTGATTTCTCTCTCCTAACAAGTGCAGAACTCGTGACTTGCTTCTAATGATCAGAACATGATGCAAGTGATGCTGTGTGACCTGCGAGCTCCTGACTTGTGGGGAAACACACTTTGGAAGCCCTGAGTCAACACCTAAGAAGTCCTGCTCCTTTGAACACACCAGGCTGGAGAGAGGTACCCCAGCTGTTTGGGTCTTCCCAGCCCTGACACCAGTCAGATGAGAAGAACTTTGGCCATAACTTAGCCTGAGTGACCATCTGACTGCATCACCAGGGAGGCACCAGAAGCAGGACGGATCAGCCAAGCTGCCCGGGAAGTCTGACTTCCAGAAGCTGAGATGGGAAATGATGACTGTGTTTTAAACCACCAAGTTTTGGATGATTTGGTGGGCAGCGTGGACACCTAGAACAGCCATCACACTGAGCTGGGTAATTGTAGGGGGTTTTAGGCCAAAGTAATAATGTCCCTGTCCTTTAAAGGTTATATCATCAGGAAAATGTCTTTTAAACTCCACGATCTTTCAGTGTGCCTTTGCTAGGGGCTAGAGAACAATTTGGAACACATCCAGTAGAGCGTCTTCAAAGCCTCTGATGACAGCTATCGGCTGAGGTAGTATCAACCCTGGCCTGGTTTAATTTTGGAAAATTGCAGCAGCTCGTCCAAAGGCTCAGGGCCTGGCCAGCACTGAACTCTTGATCAGTGACTCTGTGAGTTTGTATCTCTGTCTGTGTGTTTTGTGTATTTTCTTATTTTATCCAAAGGCATAAGTAATAGTACTCTGGTTGCTTTATGTACAAAATATCAAGTTACTAGGCAGAAAGTATTGTTTATCAACTGAGCTTTAAAACAGGTGTGGGATATTTCTGAGAAAAAGAATGAATAAAACAAACAAAAAAATTGGCCATGCTTCCTCTTTATCAATGAACTTTAAACTAAGTTAAAAATAACATTTAGTGGTCTAAAGGCCTAACTGAAACTTTATAGAGTAAATTGGTGAGAATTTTCATAGTTACTCCTACAACTATAGTATAAACTAAAATGATGATTTGTAAAAATAAAATTTAATTAACAATTGCCATCAAGTCTTATTTCTTTCTGGGTAGGCTAGTCTGCATATGATGCTTTGTTGTTTCAGTTGCTAAGTCATGTCTGACTCTTTTGCGACCCCATGGTCTACAGCCCACCAGGCTCCTCTGTCCAGGGATTTCCCAGGCAAGAATACTGAAGCAGGTTGCCATTTCCAACTCCAGATGAGCTTCCTGACCCAGGGACTGAACCTGCATCTTCTGCTTTAGCAGGCAGATTCTTTACCACTGAGCCACCAGGGAACCTGTTATGCTCCTTTATTCATTCTAAATTAAAAACAAAATCCTATCCCCCAAAGATAAAATTATTTATAGTATGAGTAAAGAGTATTCGATTTCCTGAGTTGTGTGAGATTTCTCTCACACAGTTTTGATGCCTCATGGGAAAAAATCCACAGAGAACAATGGCAGAAATCTTTCCTGGTCCAAACCTCCCCTTCTCATCAGGGAATACACGTGTTCAGGCATCTGTCTCATTGTTTCCTTAGTTGATTCTTATGAGCAAGAAAATGAGCTGTGTTAGTGACTGCGTTAGTGAGTTAACTTAGTTACTTAACATATATGTTAAGACATATATGTTGAATATACTGACCAAGAAATATTTATGTTTCCAAACAATAAAACAAAAATATTATTATTACAATATAATTTTAGGTATGAAGGTGAATACATTCATTATAAACCCTGTATTTCTTAGACACATAGCAAGTTTTGTAGAGAACTGTAGGTTTTTGCTAAATACTTGCTGTGGTTGACAAGCTGCCTTTGCACTGAGGATTGACTGTCCTGCCCAAGCATCACTCAGCAAAGGCACCTCCAGAAAAGGGGTGGACTTATCAACACTGGGGCCAAGTTGTTGAGGAATTTCATCCCCAGGCACCTTTCTCTATACCCTACTCATTGTGGACAGAGCAAGATCCCCATTTCCAATTTTCATAATTATATAGAAAGGTTTCATGTCGGCCTCAAAAATCCAATAATTTAAAAATAAATAATTCAAAATCTAACAATTTTGAAACCACATATTGGTGAGTTTTGACCTAGAAGAAGTGTCAATAATTAGGTTGAAAGAATATTGACCTCATTAAGTAAATATTTTCAGAGGTTTGTAAAATATTTGACTAAGACTTTTCACTGCAAGGAACAAAAGAGAATCATCAGATCATTTCACAAAGAGTGAGCATGGCTTTGAGACCAAGTCTGGATAGATATCAAAATGCTCTCAGTGCAGACCCTCACAACATTTTGAGGGGATAAGACCTGAAATCCAGCATGTGAGTGGTATGTTCTATTAGAGAGGCTCAGAGAGCATGCTTTGTACATTTCTATTAAAAACAGCTCATCTTTATTGATCTCTATGTAAAGCATTCATCTAAGAACTTTAGGTTTTTCCTTTTGACCCTTATAAAAGTCCCGAGTTTGTTATTCTTATCTCCATTTTATAGATGATGATAACTGAGGTACAGGGAAGTTAAGTGATTTGCTACCCATCGTAGAGTCACCCGGGAGAGTCAGAATTCCAATCCAGGCAACTGGGCTGCAGACAAAGTCATCACTGTATCTTCCATCTGTGGAGCAGAATACTTACTTCCAAAGGCAGTGGTGGTTGGGGAAGGAGGAAGTGGTGATTTTATCTAAAATAAAACAGAAGTAGCCTTTCCTCCAGGTAATTTGCAGTCCTTCTTTTATACAGAGGAAATTCATCCTGCTTCTTACATGGAAATAGTGTGAAGGCATCCTTTACAATCCCGATATAGCAACAGCCTCAAGCTGTTCTGAACTTGAGAATACTGGCTGGATGACTCAGATTGACAGTGATGAACATATTTTGGCTGACACTTTATCAAAATTTGGGTTATTTATCTCATTAATATTTTTCTCTAGGCGAAATCTATTTGTAATGCTCTTTCTATTTATAAAATGGAAATACTTCCTTTCTTGAGTCAGATGACTCTCTGTAACAGGTAAGCGAGAAGCCAAAGACAGGTGGTTTAGATGCCTTCTTAGCATCGTTTAAAAAAAATGCAATCTCTTTGTACAAAGATGCAAGTCTGGTTGGGAGCAGTGCTCCCTGGTACCATTTTGGTTTTCTGAGCAGAAGTTGCCTGCGTTTCTAAAGCAGGATTTCCTGCTAGGTACACCACCATTCCAAACACAGCTCCTGAGAGTGAAGAGGGGACCAGGCTCTCATGCCAGGTCCCTTTGCACTGATCAGGCTTCTCAAGGGGTGATATTAAAGCGAGAAATCCAACCCTGAAACAGAAATTTGGGCTCCTGGTGCTCTAGCTGTTTCTTTCTTTCTGTGTGTGTGTGTGTGTGTGTGTGTGTGTTTAACTCCCCTCATGGGCTGCCTTATTGAGAATCTTATAAATGAACCGTTTATTGTGACATAGTCCTTCCATCATGAAAACTGAAATATACTGAAAATCAAAAGATGAACTTTAAATATATCTTTTATTAAGTCTGAATATTGTTTTTAAAAGTATTCTCAGGGCAGACTTATTAGTCAGCCCCAGGTGTGGGCTTGTGCATTCCAGTTTGAGCATGCCTGTGCCTGTGGAAGAAGCTGGAGGAGATGAGTTTTAAACAAGAAAACAAAATCATTCTTGAAAAAGGAACATTTCTAAAAAGGAAATTCACAGTGAGTGCTCCTGAAAAGTTTTGTTGTCAAGATGTCTCATGCAACAAATGTCAAGTCTATCACCATTACCTGGATAAGTTAGCCAGAAGTATTTTGTACATTTACAGTTATTACCTCACCTTCACCTTGGTAATATGTTGATGAACAGAGACCTAGAAAACTGTTGTGCTTAATCACTTCCTTCCTAGTCTGTAGCACTATTAGATGGCTTCTCCTTAATTATCATATCCTTGGAGATGTGAAATGCTATTTTATGGGAGGATCTACAGGGTACTTAAATGATGCGGGTCATGTCTTTGGGGCATTTTAACTGAGTCCAAGAGGAGATGGATAAACATCCTCAATTTGTGTATTTGGTCAGGGACCCTGCTGGGCATATTGTGTTCCATCGGTGTGTCTAGTGCTCATTTCTCTGTTGTTCATACACACACACACACACACACACACACACAATCATGATCCTGGTCCTGGTTGCACTAGCTTTGGTGGTATGTCTCCCTATATGGTGGACCAAGTGGGACCATGTTAAGTTTGAAGAGTGAGATGCTAAGCTTCTGCAGGAGGGAGAAGCAGAGGCTGGGTTCCAGGGCTTGGGAAGGAAGGAGGGAGGAGCTGGAGACAGAGACAGACATTGGGGGTGAGGCCTTTGCAGGGGATTCCCAGGGCCACAGTCAGGAGCTGAGGTCTCAGGAGAGTTGTTCAGGGAAAGGGATTGTCAAAGGTTAGAGCACTTGAAGTGCTTCAACCACCAGGTTAAAAATGTGGTTTTGCTGACAAACCATTAGCCAGACTCATCAAGAAACAAAGGGAGAAAAATCAAATCAATAAAATTAGAAATGAAAATGGAGGGATCACAAC